>JAHWFP010227494.1:90575-109675 GCA_023313725.1 Lithobius niger
TTCAATTTGTATAGCTTAAAATGTAGGTATTAACACCGACCAGGGCCGTTTGAACCCGATATTGATTTGACTGCAGTATTCTCGTCGGCAGAGCAATTATAATAATAGAGCACTGGGCAAAAATCATTAATGTTGCTGTTGGGACTCTTTGCCCTCACCTGGAGATCGAACCACTGAACCGATTAGTTCTACAGCTTAAAACATAGGTACGGACAAGGCCTAGGGTCGTTTGCATGCTATCTTAATGCAACTACAATATTCTTGTCACGGAAAGCCAAATGGGCTAGAAATTTTGCCCTTACCTAGAGATCGAACCAATGAACCGATTTTCAATTTGTATAGCTTAAAATATACAACCGGCCAGGGCCTTCTGGACACGATTTTGGTGCGACTGCAGAGCAATTATTATTGTAGAGCACTGGGCAGAAATAATTAAGTGGAGAACAAATTTTTGCAGAAATTTTGCAGAAAACATAAATTTGGTGCACAAGTTTTTCTTAAGAGTAATAATCGAATCAGCCATGAATCCCTATGAAATACCCCAAAGTGCCTTCAGTGCTCCTCCCCCCGTGCCACCCCCCCCCCCCCCCCGTGATGCCTCCTAGGGGTTTGGGCAACAAATTCTTATAGATCAAGCTAAAAACATGAAATTGGGTGCAAAAGTCATTCTTAGCAGCATAAAACGAATCAGCCATGGAAAAGACTCTCTTATAACAGTTATTTTAAGGTGATTACAGTGTTCTTTTCTGTGTTATTCTTGCTGAAACAAGGAAAAAAATAAGGGATTTTAGTATTAAAAAACGCTTAAGCGTATAAAATACGGATGTAAGCCTTAAAAAACTTAAAGCCTTAAAGGAAAAGATATTAGAAAAAGACATGTAAGCCATCAGCGTCGCACTAATAAGTGTAAAAGAAGCTCCAGCTTGTTTTTTGGGTCGCTGGAGATTCTTTTACACGTATTAGTGCGACGCTGATGGCTTACATGTCTTTTTCTAATAACTTTTCCTTTAGGGCTTTAAGTTTTTTAAGGCTTACATCCGTATTTTATACGCTTAAGCGTTTTTAATACTATTAATTTATAAGAAGAAGAATCATGATGACTTACTTGCAATCACTTTTTCCGAGGGATATTTCCGTAATAAACACATGAATGCAGTCATTAAGTGCAGACCAACAATTTCCGTCAGCAATCACAACTATGAACAAAGACAAGAATGAGAAAGAGTGATTGGAACGTACGATCCGCATTGCTACACAAATCGATTATTGTTCTTCTTGTGACGTTAATGTTTGACTTTTAGACAGGGTCGGATTAGGAGGTGTTGGGCTTCCCCAGAAATGTGCTACAGGGGGCTCGGATCCCTCCACGCATAGTGCTGATGAGCAGGGGCCTTAGCAAGGGGCTCTTATGGAGTGCTGTAAGCTTCCCTGGAAGCTAGCGTAATTTGAAGAAACTTTTAGAAATCGGCATGAATATGAAACGTTTTCTTGCAAGGTAGTGCTGCAATTTTCATACGAATTCATTTCAACTTTTAAAAAAAATTCTTTTTAAACAAGGACTCCTGGGGTCCAGGGCAGAGCCTCAGAAGCTAGCGTATTTGTAAGAAATCAGCGTGCATTTGAAACGTTTTCCTGCAACTTAAGAGATGACATTTTCATGCGAATTCATTTCATAAAAAAACCTCTAGCGAGGACCTCCCCGGGGATGCATGCTTCTTGTGCGGGCAAATCCTACTATACGTTTAGTATTTAGCAATGGGAGTAATTAAACTCTTCTTTTAACAATAATTCTATGGCAAAATTTGTTTGGTCAATGAAAGATCCATGCACTGAATTAACGTTGGGTATTTATTTTAGAAATGCCGCCAGAATCTAGTGCTGTCTAGTAGTTTCTGGCGCTGTATATCTTGCTTAGGAATACAACAAGAAATTTTTTTAAGAGAAACAAACCTACTCTAGGCCTCCTTTGGTTTGTCTTCGTACAGCAAGGAGCAAGATGAAAAGGTTAACGATCACACCTAAAATTATTAAACACCAAATACCAAACACTTGATAATCCTAATTCTACGATGGCGCAATGGTAGAAGCTAACGACCTGATATCATTACGCTTTAGAGCTTTCTCCCAGGTGCACGAGGCCATACCAAATTTTGACTTAGCCTAATAATTAAGGAGGCTTAGATAAGGTTTGTTTCTTTGACGAAACATTCCTGGTGAATTCCTGATGAAGACATCACAAACGCTAGATAGTGCTAGACAGCGCTAATTTCTTTGTAAGTCGAATACCCACCTTTAAACTCAATATAACATATCAAAGGGCTTAACTGCTCGTAATACAGACATATTATTTAGAGAAAAACTAAGTTCGAATCCGAGTGATGTCACTTGAAAGAAACGTACGTGTATAACGGTGGCTTACTCTAAATTTTGTACATGTTTTCACCATTGGCTTAGTTCCGGCAAACATATGATATAAAAATCAGTTGCTGGTTTTTCTAAAATACACACTATACTAAAAGTTCTGTAAGAAAATGACCAAAATAAAAATTATAAAATTTAGCGATATTAAAATTGTTACTTAACATCACTTAAGATCAGACACAATTTATACGCTAACTAGTTGGCTTAATAAAAAGTTAGCTTTACCTGAGCTGAAGCATTAGGAAAAGTGCATACTATCTTCTGATCTTTTTGGGTGTGATACGTCGGTCTGCGGCACAGAGTTTCAACAACAAGTATCTTCAAGCATCAGTCCAACAGACACATGCAGAATACAGGCGTTACAAGTATGGACGACACTTCCAGACGAATAGTGACAAAATACGTATTCATCTAAGCCATATTTAAATTGGTGTAGTGATAAGGAACCTCGTCGAGCGAAGCGAGACGACGCCAACGGAGCGAGCGAAGCGAGCAATGTGGCTTATCTGCATCACTTAAAATCATGTTGTTTGTTTGTTTATTTATTTATTTAGTTGTTTGTTCACCTACTCCTCTGGAAATAGAGAGGCTAAAGGAAAATACCCCTATTGAACTGTAGGACTATTTTCATCATCCATCATGGGTCTTAAATGCTCCAAATTAGCGAAAAACGACCATTTGAAACAATCCGCAACAACCGGCTAACAATACATGACGTCATTGATTGTTGCCAATTTTTTTTTCTCGGAAGCCTCGAACTTTCAGGCACAACAACAATGCAAGTAACAGCATTGTCGGACAGCAACTGAACAGCAAGTAACAAGCAGTGTCGGATTGGGCCGCCCTGGAACCCGGGGAGGCCCCGTCTACAGGAGGCCCTTCTGAAAAGAAATTTTATTGAACAATTTGAACTGTATTCGTATTAAAATTGTATGCCAAAGATGCAAAAAAAGTTTCAAATTCACTCAGATTTCTTTAAAATAGGTTGCAGGGATCTGCCCCGAACCACTTTTCCACCAACCCCACACACCATTAAGCCCCTTGTTTCAAAGAAGCGACTATTAAAAAATGTTAAATGAATTCCTGTAAAAATTACATCTCGAAGTTGTATGAAAACGTTTCAAATTCATGCAGATTTCTTTAAAATATGCTGGCCTACAGGGCTCTGACCAGGACTTACCCACCCACGAACACACTCCACGCTACAAGAGGCCCTCGTTTCCAATTTTAAAAAATTTGAAATGAATTCCCATGAAAATTGCGTTTATAAGTTGCAGAAAACGCCTAAAATTCTTGCATTAAAAAAAAAAATATACACTTTGTTGAGGCGCTTTCCCCTCCCTCCCCGGCGAAGCACCTCGAGGCCCCTACAGCACATTCCCGGGGAGGCACGACCCATTCCAATCCGACCCTGGTAACAAGTCAGCAATTTGGTGTTCCGAGCAACTATATTTGTGGGCAATTTTCTTTTATTACTACCGTATTTTAAACTTGGGAGTCATTCATCGCGTCTATAAACAAATCCAAGACAAGGCAATAATCGTCTAGCAGTAACGCAAAGCCAGAAAAAACAAGCATTTAAATAAATATAATAACTGCTTATTACTAAAAATCATGACCTCACAGCTCATAGTGGGTAACAGTAGTTGGGACAAGTAAAGCAGCAGTTAAAGATCGGAGGACACACTCGCTACACTATAGAAGCCATCAAACCAATGCTCCGATTTCGCTCGTATGAAATGAAATAAAAGAACGACATAGGTTCCAGTAATACAGATCTACTAAATAGGTCTGAACATTCAGAAATGCAATACGACCACGGTCGATTTTTGTGTGTGGGGGGGGGGGACAACCACCACCATCCCACCCAAGAAAACATCTCATTCTGAAAAATGAACCTCAGTCGGAAATACTTAGATTTATAAAACAAAATGTAAATTAACAAAAAATTAATATTTTGGCACATCTTACATCTTATGGTACAAAAAAGTTGTCCTTACATCCTTTGATCCCACTCTAGACCCCAAGGCAATCGCCCACCCCACCCCCTCCCCCCACTACCACGTTACCGGATGCCAGAGAAAAGAGTAGGGAGATACTTACGAGCGGTACACAAACATGAGCAACCAATCAGAAACCAGTATCATGTCACGTGACCGAGCCCCAACCAATCACAGATGTCCCTCAAAACCGGAAGTCGGCCATGTCAGTTAATCTTAGCAACTGTAGTGACGTTACACAACCTTAGCAACCAAAGTCACGTCACGTACCAGAAGTTGGATTTGTCAGCTGTATATATACTGGAGTTTATTAATGGGAAGTAAATAATGCATAGTCACGCTACACAAACAAGCTGATAAAGAAGATGTACAGCTCAAAAACAGCACACACGATGACGTCACATCCAGAGAGGAAGGATATATATATATAAAGGTAATGTATGAAACTCTTTCGAATCAGTGTGGAAAATAGAATATTGAAAAGCAGTTATGGATAGATGTCAAGCTCCTTGTGATACTGTCAGAAGAGCCAATGTCTTAATATGCATTGTATTGGTACAACTCATTTTGGATATTTCTGTACTCATTCTAACTATAAATAACGAACAGCGGTGTAACAATATTGAAGAAAAGAATGTCATCGAGTGTTATAGTGTACACTGAATTGCCAAGAAGAAAGTGTTTTAGCGAACGATTTTGTCCTAGAGACTAAGTGTAATCGTGAAAATATGTATGCACGATTAAGGAAAAACCATACATTCATCAATTTCCAGTTTAAGGAATTTGAGAATTTGTATGTGCACATGAGCTCAATATTACAAGTGAAAATGTGTGATGTGTTAACCGAGAAATAATCTCGTTTCTAATACTATTGTTTTTCTGTATCATGTCCATGTTTACAAAGTTAAACACAAAAACAATTGACTGAAGTGAATAAACTGGATTTATTTACATCATATGTTTACATAGGCTATATACACAGTACGAAAGACCCAATTTATTATTCAGCAGTATTCTCATCATCTTCAGAATGTGCCTTTATCGAATAGTGTCCGTAAGCTAGTATTTTGATTCCAAAGGGTTTGATCCAACGTTTTCGGTCTTGTGTACTCAAAGAAAGTTTATTTTGTGTTATGTTGAAAATATGATGTTTAAAACTACGGAGTGCTGTTTGTTCAAACGAAACATACGTATGATCATTCAAACAAGACAGAAAATGGTCTGGGGTGGTTGTATTCTGTAGTACGATTTTTTTTATTCCCTTGCCGACTTTTTTCCATTTACCACCAAATGACAAGGTGTAAAACTTTGATTTGAGTCCTAAAAGGTATCTATTACCATTGCAGGGCACTCATCTTTCATGACCCCTGGTCGTTTCTTATTAGATTCATTATATAAAAAATGGTCTACAGGATACTTACTTGTCATAAAAATGAATATCAGCTAACATATCAATATACAGGTCAGGTGTAAAGGTCTGATAGATACATGAATCTGTATCACTAGCCAACAAATGAACATTCGAACCGTATTTACATCTCATATGGTTATAATGAAATTTGTACATACATAATTTAGACTGTTCCAAAATAACACTACCTATGTAAATAGGACGGTTTAACACAATTTTCGTACGATGTAACTTAAACATAGTGAGATCCGGTGCTAAAATATCAAAATATTCGACTGTTGGCTTCTTCATAACTTTTAGGAAACGAGATTCGTCAGTTGTTACTTTGATATCTACATGGTTCCTAATGTTTTCCATACTCTTCCCGAAAATAATGTTGTTCATCGCCTTATAGGTAGTCCGTTCAAAGTCTGTGGTAGCAGCAACACGTTTAGCCGCGTTGTAATCGATGTATGGTTTTAACCAGGATTTTTCAGTGAACCTAATAGCTTTATGGACTTTAGTGACTACAAGTCCTTGCTGAATGTAGTACATAAGGTTTTTATGGTAACAAATATATTTCTCCCGTTTCATGAGATGAGGGACCAATCTCCGACAATCAGCATGGTCATTGTGTTGATCACTTACTTTCGTGTTAAATGGGGAAAGCATTTCATCAGTGATGGTTATAATCTCAGGTGTTAAAGGATAATTGGAATGACTATCATGTAACGAATTAGGATAATCCAAATCAACCATAACTAGATAACCGGTGTTAGAATCAATGGGTAATGACAATAAAGTCGGTAATAAATTTACAAGTTCATGTTCACTCAACCAACAAAAATCGGAATATGGTAATGGCATAGCCAAACAAAACCCATACAGATTGTTCTTATCCAAATAGATAATATAACTCGTCTCTACACTAGGATCATAATCAGGTAACAAGCAGTTATTTGCTTTAGTGTCTCACTTCGAAATAAGTGATACACCACCTCGAATTGAACTTTCAAACATCAAGTACATGTCTAGATCTGTTAGCAACTCCAACTTCTCATTCGCCATGCGTAATGCTGCATCCCATGAGAGACCAGGTAATGTAAAGTAATGACAAGGATCTAATTTATACTGTAACAAACAGATTTTCCGGAAATTTTCAAAGCAGTCGGCTAATAAACAAGCATCAGCCATAACATATAAATCATGATAGTCACCTAAAGATGTGCATCCAACATCCAACCATACAGTAAGCGCATAATTGTAATCTTCATTGGTGACATCGTCGTTTGTCAGAGTAGAATAAAACACTTCTTTTGGTGTTAAAGAGGTTTCATTAAACCTATCAAAGCTATCTACATACTCGTAAGGATAAACACCTTTACGTGTGAGGAGAAGTGATGAAGTCGGGAATACTTCCTTTAGGGCTGGAAAACAATCTATAGTTTCAACCAATGTATTAAGTGAAGAAGACAAAAATTGGAATGAATCCAGAAATTGAAACTTATTCCCAATACGCAACGCAGTAAAACGTTCGGTATTCTGAGGTAAGACCTGTATATTTTCCTTCCCAAAATATGGTAAGGCCAAAGTTAACAAATGTGCATCATAATTTTTTTAATTGTGAAAAAATATAGGTAAGATAGCATTGAACTTATAGTATAAATTGCATTTCTGATGTGCAGCACCTCTGAAATCACCGGTAATATGGCAATGGTCTCTAACCTTAATATCAATAGGTGTGAATTTCTTTTCACAAATATGACAATGTGTGGCAGTTGAACATGTTTCTAATACATCGTCGGTGATTGTCATAGGAGTGAGACTATGCTTGAATTCGTCAACATAATCCCAAAGTACTAAAAGGTTATCAAACAAGTCGGTTACACAATCAGAGCCTCGATAGAATCGTTTTGCGTGAACCTTCCCATCGTACCCAACGAGTACATAAGCATAGCCACACGGTACGTGCACAGCTGGCGTACGTCGCTAGTGGAAGTCGTTCGACCACGAAGCCTCGGCTCGATCCTTCGGTGTTTCCTGGAGCAGTTCATCGTCCCATTGGAGCGAGGGTGCGTCATCATCAAAATAGATTAAATCCAAATCGATTAATGAATCGGTAGTAGGTGTTTCGTGTCTTCGAAGCTGGTCCGAACGTCGCAGTTTCCTTTTATAGGGAATTTTCCGTCTCATTATACTCATACCTGGGGCGTGTCTCATGTCAGATCAAAAACGTTTATTATCTGTAATTCTTCCTAGTACTAATTTGACCACGTCACTACCCGGCACAACCTCTCCGTCGCTTTTAATTAATTGACTTGTATTGTCAAAATTTACTGTACCACTATTTAGAAAACGTGAAATTCTTCCCCTGTATTTTTGTGGCACATCGGTGAAATCTGCGACGTAACCAATCCCATTTTCGGAAGATATAGTACTGTCGGATTGTGGTACTTCACTTGTTTCACTCTTAATAGTATCCATCGTATCATTAGCCGAGGGGGCCGCGCTGGAAGACACACTGCCCGGCGGCGAAGCCGTCCCCGTCGTACCTGTTAAAGATGACAAAATAACCTTTAACGGTTCGTCTTAATACTTCTTGTCTACATCTAAATACCTCTGTAAGGTCTGGGTGTATAGCTTCGCTTTCTGGTAATCGTCATATTTGTCGTTAGCTAACACTTCCCTCAACGAAACGTCTAGTCTCGATAGAGGACGACTGAAAAGCGATTTAGTAGGTTCTGACGGCTGAGAGGTGGGAGTGACACCACTGCCAATAGGCACTAACTGCATTCGTGTGAACATCGTTATTTAGCGTCGAAAAGACCTCCGATTGCGTTGATAATAGGTCCTCCTAATGCACCCAACACGGGACCTAGTAGAGCTCTTAGGAATCCTCCAATTGATTTTTTGTAATTTATGTTGTTTCTTCTTACAAGTGCAGGTTTTCGTAGACAATGCTATTAACGTTTTCTTGTATTTCTTCAACCGCCTTTTCTGAGAATCGTTTAGAGGAACACGACCTTTGAGGAGATTCAGGGAACACAGGCAAATGATGTCTTGAATTTTCGGGCACTCTAACAGAGTCTTCTTCACTCGTGGTTTGATTTTCTTAGAATGTAACAACGCTAATACTGGTATGTAATCTTGAACTGTTTGCATCACTTGATTAGGCATCTTTGGGTACAAAGACAATTAGGGGTTCCTTAAATATATTGGAACGGAAACGTAAATGATCGGGTGTAGAAGGATGTATGTAGGTCAATGAATAGAAAATCAAACGGGTTTTTAGTCGCTTCCTTGTACACACTTAGCATAAATTTTGACCCGACGGAGAGCTGGTTTCCAAAATATTTAAGTTGGTTTTGGTCTCAACAGGATTTGAATAACGCAAGATACTGTGTATTTAAAGAGGCTGTCCGAAGTGACTTCTGGAAAATGTTATGCACTACACTAATGAAATTCTCCTATGATAAGTTCCTTTTACCGTGATATTGTTCAACAATGCCTTGGGTATCGTATGTACGACATCATCACAAATTAATATACAATCTAGAGGAACAGAGTCATATATTTCTCGTGTAAAACCCTCTTGAAAAGAAATAGGCACAGGGCTCTGAATTTTAAGTTCATCAAACTTGGGCTGGTATTCACCGTAACAGTATACATACGATAGATGTGGGTGGAGGATTAATGATTTCCTGCGAACGTAGTATTAAATGCACTATAGCTGTCATCGTTCCAGCGAATGTAGGTCCGGAAAAAATATAATTGCTAGGGTGTAAAAGACGTAGGTCCATAATTGACTAACATTTCTTCCCTCCCCTCACGCTCCATTTATAGTGAAGCGCTTGTAATTAATTATTAATGCGTAATTGATTATAGTTCTTAAAAATTAGCACCTACATTCGCTGGTGTAGCTTGTATTATCCTGTATGTAAACAAATGAAACAGAGATACAATGTGAACGAAATTTATTAACACTTTTACATTACCCCGGAGCAGGCTGTACATAAACACTCATTAGTCTCGCGTGAATATACGGATACAAATGTGCATGGCGGATTAAAAATGAATCTTGGAGGTCCAGAACAATATCACTGTATTTTTCGAGCCAACTGGGTAACATTTTTTCAAATGAGATCACATCACAAGTCTATATTTTTCAAGTTGTGCACTGGGTAAAAGTCACGCTTGAACAGATTTGATAAAAGTTCCTTTTGGTTGTTTTAGTCGGTAGTATAGTTATTTTCGGCTGTTGTGTCGGGAAAATGGTCAATAGCAGAGCTAACACTACATCTTGGTTTACCTTCGTGTTGAATCTTATGAAGCCGTGAAGACCAGCTTCGTGGACCCCTAAGCAGTAGCTGTCGATATCGTATTCAGTCGTAAATGTTTCAATACCTTGTTGGAAATGTGATCGATTCAACGTTAGTCCCGTCAAAGTCACTCCATACGTTTCGCATAACGTACTGTCACGAGGCTTGGGAGTACGTCTTTGCCATTTTCAAGGTGGTGGTGGTGCCGGAGTAGTGAGAGTCACAACGGTAGATGCGTCGTCTTCCATGATGTTAGCGCAACTGGTGGAGCAACGAGTAGAAACACCGCTTTTATTGTAGAATGTCTCATGACGTCATCATTATATGATAATCGTAATAATATGTCGCCTTGAAGAATGAACACTTCGAAACTTGGTGAATAGGACAAAAATGATAGTTCACTCGATCCACAGAGAGTACTGGTGCTTTAGGACACGGGTTCAAGTCTCCAGATCTGACACGACACACATGTTCCAAATACTTTTTTAAATGGTTTTCCCCTTTAGCGTAAAATCTACACTCCTGATTAAAGGATTGTAAACGCCGAATTTCTCTAGTTACGGATTTTAGGTCACTGTCATACTGTCCATTAGCGAACTTATCATTATGCAGGATACGTTCGCAAAACCATACTGTTTGTCTGTCTTTTTCATTAAGTTCAGGTTTCAATATATTTTTCGGAATTCTGACTCGGTAATGCGTCTTCATGTAACGTGACACTAGTGATATTTCTTTTATAACATACCTAGAACCAACTAGAAATCCGTTCGAACAGACGACAAAATCAATGTTCGCGTTAAACATGTTCGTTCTTGTCTAATACTATCACACTGCTCTGTAATTTATAGATTTTTGTAGCTCCTCCCCTTCTCTCTTAGCACATCATCTCAATGTCGTCATAGTATTTGTCGATAAGGTGATCAACTAATCTTACGAATTGTGTAACTGATAAATCTATTCTCTTCTTATTTGCTTGCACGAAGGTGATCATTTTTCCATTTCTTTTCGTGCTTGTGTGTTCTACTCCAATTTTACCGGTTGCAAACAAAACACCTAGACCGGTCGTTGACGCTTCAATTTGGTCCTTCCACATACCTAATAACGGTGATATCATCCTCCAATCTTCTATACACATCGACGCCGTCGGCACGTAGGCTAAGGTTAATGGTTCATATTTCCTTATGTGTACACACACTTGTTTTTGCAATTCATTTATGGACAAATACACATTATTACCCAAATCTACGGAATTGGATGGTGCGACTGGGAAAGTTAAAGAGGTTGCCATTTTTTAGCGGTTTCTTTATGTTTGAGACGTAAATCTAAAAAAATCTAAATCTAAAAAAAAAAAAGACGAAAATCGTTAGCCCAACTCATTGCGTTTTTAGTTCTACTCTATGAAAACACTGTTCTGCCAGAACACACTTTGTGTAGCGGCAGAACACATTCTTCTGTACAAAGCATGTGTACTGCTACTACACAAACTGTGTACTGGTAGTACACAACTCAATGTGTTGGCTGTACTGGTACGCACAGATGTGTTCCGTCAGAACACAGCGTCTTTCAGAGAGTACGTCTCAACATTACCACACATTTTTTTTATCCATTTATAACATGTACTTAAATTTTAATACTTCAAATTGGTACCCTTCCGAAACGTTACACTATTAGTAATTTTTTTAGCTATTAAAGTCACCTAATCACCGAATGACAGGTTACAGCCTCTGACACCGTCCATGCAGTGTTCAGTTCCTCAACACTTGATTTCAACGACCGAAGGAATGTGCAAAGAAATTACTTTTTACACAACAAAATAACGATCGAACCTCTTTAATTATTGACTGTAAAGTTGGTGTATCGTAGACCAAACACCTAGCAATGTCAACAGATGGAGGTCGTGTGTCTGTTCAAAATCACCGTTTCAAATCGTTCGTGATGTGGACGCACCAACTTTACATTCAATAATTTAGATGGTACGCACCTTGTTTGTTATCTAAAATAATTATTTGCACGTTCCTTTACCCATTAAGAACTATATGTGCTGTAGCTTGTCGATTGGTAGTAGTTCCCTTTAAGCCAACGTATTTGAATAAAAGTGCTATTTTCTTTTACCGAGAAACTATTTGAACGTGGGTTCATTACAGAACGCACACTATGTAACCAAACTAGATATTTTAAAATAAGGGAAATATGGATTTTCTGTTAAGTCAACCAGCCAGCATCACTTTGTATTCATAAAATAAAATGACAGTACTTGTGATAGCAGTCAAGAAAGAAACTACATTAGATTAACATCTAATTTTAAGTATATTTGAGTTAACTGCAGTATTTAAAATATGACAGTTAAATTTCTTTCTATCTGCTATCAAACATGGTTTAGGTCACTTACCTGGTGAGTAGCGAGTTCACTGTGTCGGCGCACGGATGAACCTTGACAATGACCCTCTCTTTGTATTTATACTTTTCTCAGCTATTGTCACGTACACCATCTAATCAATTATCTACCACGCACCTTGACATTAACTTTTATTACAGTTCCTTTGACGTCACCGCCATTTATCAATTATGTCCTGTTTATCGCTGATCGTACGCCTTTCACCTCATACAGTTTTCTTGTTCATCAACGCACGAAAAAAATACAGTTTCCTGATGCATCATTTTTCCGCATTATGAAAATTAATAATTTGTTTTATACGTACATTATGTGGGTGGCATTTCATCCGTACATTTATACAGTATTTTTCCTTGCTATTGAATACCTCCGCTTGTAATGACGTGTTCACTACACACGTCCTTTCCTGCTGCACAATGACAAGTTTTATTATTGAATTAGAGCTCGCGTGCCGTTACATGCAAAGGTTTCAGAGAATTATTTTTTTTTCACGTGCTAAGCATCAAAATGGATTTGGATAGAAGTGTCTGTATTTTCGGTTAGTTTTACAGTAAGTGGTGTATTGTTTGAATGTTACACTTTGTTAGCTATAAGCTGCTAAAAGGTAACAGTGTTCTATAGGCTTCGTAAATCTATTTGATATCGTGAAGTTTCTTAAATTACGCTATTTTCACAATTAATTTCCTTGTTATTGACCTTACGTTCCTTCTCTACCCCTACAGTTATGTTACAGTACTTATACAACACTGTTTATAAGTGAATAAAAAAACTACACTTTTCACGGTTAAGTTCAAGGGTAAAAACCCTCTCTGACGTTACTATGACATTATGTAGTATATTTGTTGAACACAGACATACATGATTTATCGGTTCATAACATCCTGACACGTGAGGTTGTGTTTGACGTCACTACAGTAGTCATATGACGTCACTTCGGTTGCTAAGGTTGTGTAACGTCACTACAGTTGCTAAGATTAACTGGCATGCCCGACTTCCGGTTTTGAGGGACGTCTGTGATTGGTTGGGGCTCGGTCACGTGACCTGATACTGGTTTCTGATTGGTTGCTCATGTTTGTGTACCGCTCGTACGTGTCTCCCTACTGAAAAGTACAGTCTAACAAACCACCCCTGTCTGTGTGTAATTGTAGGCAGAGTTGAGGGGACACGAAGAAGTATCTCGTTTGGTAGCTTTCTTTATTGGGGGGGGGGGGTTAGGATGAGCAATCCTGTATTAATAAACGAAAACGTATCGTTAAAAGTTAAAAGTAAGGGTCTTAAAGTCAAATCCTGTAAGGAACACGGACAAGCTTTGACTGTAAGGGTCTAGGTGTCAAATTTGGCCAGTAAGACGCTGCTAAGCATTAGACCCTTACTACCCGGTTTTTGACGAACAGCTGTCTGAAATCGTCCTATAAAGACCCATGAGATGATCCAATGATAGTGGGGGTGTGGGTTTCCTACTTTGCTTTAGGTTGATATTTTTTTCGGTTTGGTAACATGGCAGCGATTTCAAGCAAGACAACTTACTACAAGCGTAAGCGTGTACACCCATTCTGTCTGAGTTACTAAGTCATTAATAAATAGACATAAATCGCTGTAAATAATATTAAGGAAAATTGGTAATTAGCTAACAGCGAAAATCGTACACTAGAAATAACGTGGTTCAGTAAGCCACCTTTATGCACTTACGTTTCATCGGAATGCAACGGAGAGATTAAGGCGCTATGCAAGTGATCAGGGGCGAAATGGGTGGCCGGTTCGAATCCGGGTCATGCCACTCCGATTTAACGTAGGAGCATAAAGGTGGCTTACTGAACTACGTCATTTCTAGTGTATGATTTTCGTTGTTGGCTGATTTCCAATTTTCCTTACTAAGTCATTAACATGATCACGGGTAGTAAGGGTCTAATGCTTAGCAGCGTCTTACTAGCCAAATTTGACACCTAGACCCTTATAGTCAAAGCTTGTCCGTGTTCCTTACAGGATTTCACTTTTAGACCCTTACTTTTAACGATACGTTTTTGTTTATTAATCCGTGCTACGTTGAGAATTGTAATAAATAGGTGTGGTGGTGGATGAGGGGTTGGGTATGTGTGACACCTTTACAATTAATTTGTTGTTTGTTTTGTTGCGCTGCCTTTAACCTCGGTAAATAGCTATGGCCTTACTAACCTGGTTATCGCTAGTGTTAACAATAGAAATAAATCCTTTAATCTTCAGTCTATGTCTTGCAGTGGGCGTTTACTAAATGACATTGTTGCATAATAACTATGTTTTAAACAATGTGAAACAATCTATCTGGTCGTTTAGAGCTCCGTAACCCCTGAACCACTTGACCAATTAGAAAAGGCCTTATGGAAAGGGCACATCTACAGAGTAATATCTGTAAAATGAGCTAAGAACCAGCTTTACAAAACAAATAGTTTGACCTGTAGAGAGGACAGACGAAAGGTACATCCCCAGAACAACTCCAAGAACAAGAAGTTGTCTATTTGGCCCCTCTCTGTATCTCGGAATTGCCTGAGCCGAATTTCAAAATCTTTGGACTGTAGACTGGCCTTGACTAGTCAAGGCTAGATTCCAAATTTGGTTTAAAAATATGTACTTTTGACGGAGTTATACATTCTCAAAGTTGAGATTTTAACACAGAGACCCTAGGTCGACCCTTACTAACACTGGCTATCGCCAGTGTTAATATTGTATTCGTTATTCAAACATAAATCGTATTAAGTTAAGTAAAAAAGTGCGCGATTCAAGATGAGTTACATTAATGACCAGCCAATTCTAATTTTCTTCTACAGCTAAATTATCGTAACATACGAAAGACAAAGCTCGCTATTATTTTTTTTTCTTTCGAAAGTCATTGTAGAATGCATTTAGAATTCTGCCTTCATTACGTACGGGGCCGTATTAAGGAGGATACTTTGGGTGCTGAAGCACAGGGCCACAGACCGAAAAAGGGCTCAAGGATGCCTCATGGTAACGAGGAAAATAAAAAAGGGACTTTTAAATATTAAAAAGTTTACTTTTACTGTTTTTACAAAAAAAAAGTTATTACGGGACTAGAGGGGGGTGAGGGCAGGCCTGGACTGGCCATAGTGCCATTGTGCTATGGCACAAGAGCCCTTTGGTTGCCACATTTCTGGGTAGTTTTCTTCCTACGCCGAAGAAAAATGAGTCCCCTATTTGGATTGTTTTCCGGCTGGTGACTATTCCTTTCAGATACGAATCGCTCCCCCACCCACCCTTTCTACTCTCTTTTTCCCCTTTACTCCCCCCCCCACCCCATATTCCACTCAACAAAATGGTTCAATAAAACTGAAACTCAACCAAACAGCGTTCCTTAAAATATATTAGCAACTTTAAATATGGAAACTATATCCAGAAATAACAGCCGAATATTAAAACAAACAAAGCTTCCAGGACTTGGCCATATGTCACGCCTGTCATCCCTCCAAATGGCACAGGTGCCTTTTCCTCGCCAGTCCGACTGTAGAAGAGGGCCAAAATAAATAATAAGTACCAGGCCTCTACGAGGCTAAAACATGACTACCCGTATTGTCAATATGCGTAGAATCCGTCAACGTACCGGGATCCTCCGTACTACAGCAAGGCTCCTAGGACACTATCCCGAAGCGGACTCAACAACTGTTACACTAAATAATCAATAATACAATAATTACCCGATTAGCAAGAACCGTTATTTGTTCGAAATAACTACCCGAATTATTGTCAATATGCGTAGAATACTGGGACACTTGCCAGCGAAGCTCAAAGTAGCAGCCATTTTTGTTTTTATCGGTTCGCCCAAAACAAGAACGGCAGATATGACTCCGTTTTCCGTGTGATGTCTTCAAAACCTGAAACCAACAAGCTTAATTTTGGTTCAACTTCTTTTCCCTACGGACGCATAATTGGGAAATGTTCTTGATCAAGGACCTAGAACCCTTCGTATGCAAACGATTTCATCATAAACTGTTCAATAACAAAGCCTACAATTTGCTGGCATGTGTTCTCATCGAAAATGATGTCAAATCGACTGTCATTCCAGCCTTCCGGCCTGACGCTAAAAGTATTACGACTGATCCGTTCGAATAAACGACTCGAGGTGGACTAGACGTCACCAGACAATATTTCCTATAGACGTGTCGACGCGACCCCCTTTTTCTCTCTTTCTCCAACGGTATCTCGATAACTGCTTTTATGCATAAAATGCATAAGCAGTTAAAAATGTTAAATCAAGACACACGCTAGTGTGTCGCCCGCCAAGATGATAAACCATAACACCTATCCAGAAAAAATATATGTGAGCAAAGCGACCACTAGACACGATGTGTTTTTACAGGTAAGGCAGTTTGGCTGTTTTCAGCCATCTGAGCATAAACAACAATGCAACAGAAAAGGCTGAAACCTGTTTGATCGGGAGACTTTAACTGCCTGACAACATAAACGTCACTATTAACGACACAGCTTACCGTGTTCTTGTTGAAAAAACGACGTCAATAACGTTGATATTTGCCTAATCAAGACACAGTGTGTCGCTAGCGTGTATGCACGCTAGTGTGTCACTCGCCAAGATCAAAACGATAACACCTACCCAGATAAAATATATATGAGCATGGCGACCACTAGACACATTGTGTGTTTACTGCTAAGGTAATTTGGCTGTTTTCAGGCACGTGAGGATGAATAACAATGTAACACAAAAGGCTGAAACTTGTGTGATCGTGAGACTGATCGCCTGACAACATAAATGTCACTGTTAGACACATAGCTTCCCGTTTTCTTCTTGAAAAAACGACGTGAATAAAGTTGAAATTTGCCTAACCTTGACAAAGATAATATCCAGACAAAATATATATATGAGCATGGTGACCACTAAACACGTTGTGTCTTTAATGCAAAGGTAGTTTGGCTGTTTTCAGCACTCTGATGATAAATAACATTGCGACAGAAAAGGCTGAAACTTATTTGATCGCTAGACTTTGGTCGCCTGACAACATAAAAGTCACTAGTAACATAGCTTACCGTTTTCTTGTTGAAAAAACGTCGTGAATAACGTTGATATTTGCCAAATCAAGACACACGCTAGTGTGTCGCGTGCCAAAATCAAAGTCACTATCAACATCCAGATAAAATCCAGACAAAGCGATGACATCCAGATAAAATCCAGACAAAACGATAACATCTATATAAAATATATATATGATCATGGCGACCACTACACATGTTGTGTCTTTACAGCAAATGCAGTTTGGCTGTTTTCAGCCATCTGAGGATAAATAACAATGCGACAGAAAAGGCTGAAACTTGTTTGATCGGGAGACTTTGGTCGGCTGACAACATAAATGTCACTGTTAGTGACACAGCATAACGTTTTCTTGTCGAAAAAACGACAAGAATAACGTCGATATTTGCCTAATTACTAACTACTAACTACTACTGGTAACGCTTTTTTTGTATCACGAAAATAAATTCTTCCACGCAGTGAATAAAGCTGGTTCTTAGCTCATTTTACAGGTATTGCTTTGTACGTTTCCCTTTGTCATATGGATCTTTCTAATTGGTCAAGTGATTTAGGGGTTAGGGAGCTCAAAACGACCAAACTGAGTGTTTTACATTGTTTTAAACATGGTTATTATGCAACAATGCCAAACTGAACATTAAATAAATCCGTGCGTTTGCAAGGAGATACTTCAGTACTAATAAGAAATAATTGTGATTATTTGTAAAAAATTGACTACTGTCCTCAATATCTAACGAAAGCCAACAAAAAAAAAAAGAAATGGATCAGAAAACTAGATTGGTGTTCCATTTCATAATTGCTAAGAAAAAAAAATGGAGTTCATCAATTTGGACCAAAAATATCTGATATCTACCACAAAACAAAACTTGTTAAGGATTCCCGTCAAGCTTTTCGGCCGTGTGAAGTCGTGATATCAAACGCGAAGCTCTTTCGCCAAGCTAATCCCACCGAGTAATAGTTCAAACGTTAAATGAAATAATTGAAAATTGCGCAGTAAGCAATTTTGATATATTTCATGTAACCTTTGAACTATTACTCGGTGGGATTAGCTTGGCGAAAGAGCTGTTCGTTTGATATCACGACTTCCCACGGCCGAAAAGCTTGGCGGGAATCCTTAAGTTTTGTTTTGGGGTAGTTAGTTACTACTTACTAGTAACGCTTTTTTTGTACCACGAATATAAATTCTTCCATGCGGTGAATAAAGCTGGTTCTTAGCTCATTTTACAGGTTTTGCTCTGTAGATATGCCCTTTTATATTGACTTTTGTAATTGGTCATGTAGTTCAGGGGTTAGGGAGTCCCAAACGACCAAATTGATTGTCTTACATTGTTTTAATCATTGTTATTATGCAACAATGCCAAACTGAACATTAAATAAATCCGTGCGTTTGCAAGGAGATACTTCAGTAATAATAAGAAATAATCGTGATTATTTGTAAAAAAAAGAAATGGACCAGAAAACTAGATTGGTTTTGCCATCCCAAAATTATCCTAAAAAAATGGATTTCATCAATTTGGACCAAAAATATCTGATATCTACCCCAAAACAAAAC
>JAHWFP010227495.1:0-25149 GCA_023313725.1 Lithobius niger
TCCTGTACTTTCCTGCAAATATTAGTAAAAGTTTTGAGGTAGTAGCTAAACGAAGCAATAAAATATATTTGCATAATAGTAGTTTAAATAACCAGTTCAAATAAAATTGGTCGAGAGTACGTTGGTAGTAAGTGGTTTAAAACTGACCGTACATATAATAAAAAAAACAGTGTCTCTAAAAAATTAAAGGTCATTTTTGGAATCATTTTGCTAAAAAACGTGTTTATGTTATTACTGTCTAATTATCAAACTTGCTTTACGGAAGCAATTGGTTCGATGTTGCCAAGCCGCATGGTCCAATGAACAAAGAATAATTCCTTTTGTTGATTTTTATAATAATAATAATATAGGTTTGTTGTAAACGCACCGGAGCGACAAGGACACTGTGGTCACTGACTGCCATCCAATGTTAAAACTAAACAAATTAAATTATATAAGTTAAACATTTAAAAGTTTAAAACAAGTACGGTGGCTCGGCTGCAGAGGAAGGATTGATGGTATTGGTTTGGGGTTACGAATGCCTTACCACCAAGGTTAGACCTACCAGGGACACAATGGTCCCCGATGGCATAGCAAAACGTGAGGGTCAAGTGAAGGGAAACGCCGGGTAACGTTGCCAATGTTTCTTTAAAAAATAATAAAATAATGCTTCGTAGTTTATAGCTTGGCTAATACCAATTGTCATTCTTCATAACGATAATAAAAATAATAAAACAATGAAATGCATAAAACTGGTGAAGTGAAAGTTAAAAATTGAAGTGGGAAGTAAAACAAGACCTATTTACAATTTAAAAAAATGTATATAATAATAATAATAATTAAAAAAAAAAAAAACATGGAGCCAACCTGCAATATAACGTGGCAGGACAGTTTGAATGAAAAAATACAATTTCCACAATGTGTGGAAGGTGTCCAGAAGGGTTGTGAGCTAATGATACCGTACCTAAGATGGTGAGGGGGAGGTAAAAGTAGATCTTAAAGTGGGCGTTTGAGAAACGCCTGCAGGTTTTCTGTGAGTAGCATTCTACGGCAGCCACTTTCCGTGGGCATGCAAACCATCTCGGAACTAAGGGCATTCCAAACTGGGACAACTCACACATCAAAGAAATATTTTCGACAATCAAGACGGGATCCCTGAACTGCTAGTCTCCAAGCATGGCCGCGAAAACAATAAACGCGTGGTGCCAAATGATAAATCAACGTCGATTAAGCCAAGTAGTATTTTGTACGTCAAAATTAAATCAAAACGAAGTCTGCGCAACTCGAGCAATTCTAAACCCACTTTGGAAAGGCGCACAAGATTGTTTACCCCACGGAGACCCAGCAAAATCAGAGTAAATTTATGCTGGACCGAATCAATATGATCAATGTCCCCAGCCAAATAAGGAGATCAAACTGGAGTCGCATACTCCAATAAGGGGCGCACGAAAACACGGAAGGCCCAACATTTGGTCGCAGAATTTCCCGACGTAAAACACCTGTTCACAACTGCCAGACGGAGGAATGCCAACGCACTAACCTAACGGCAATGCAAGGATGATTTTAAGTCCTGTGAGAACCACCCGCCTAGGTCTCTATTCTTGGAAACAGAAGGTAGGGCTTCAGAAGCCAAGAAATAGTTTAAATTTAGATTTTGCGTGCCCACATGGAAGGTCTGAAACTTTTGGATGGACAGTGGCAACTGCCAACACGACGACCAACTGACGGCATCTGCAATTTCCACTTCCAGTTCAATGGACTGTGAAGGAGAAATGTTTTCTACACCAATCTTTACATCATCAGCAACTTGAAACCAAAACTACACGACTTATCAAAATAGAGGTCATTTATAATCACAAATAGAACAGGTCCAGGCACTGACCCCTGTGGAACCCCACAAGGGACCAGTGCTTCAGTAGAAAGTGAATTTTCTACAATTACCTTTTGGTGCCAGTTATTTACGAAGGCAGCAAGCCAGGCCCACAGTGGCCCAGTGATACCACACCCACTTAGCTTTAATAGCAGCTTGCAGTGAATAACGTACTCAAAGGCCTTTTTGAAATCAAAATAAATATTGTCACATGGTGCCCCTGCATCCAGTGCACTGGTCCAACGATCAAGCACTGTCAGCAGCTGATGTGTAGTGGTCCTACCGGGAAGAAACCCAAACTGGTCTTGTCGAATAATGGCAAATTTCTTCAAATAACTGAAGAGTGTGTCTCGAAGTGTGTTTTTTTGTGATGAATGCGTGAGTCTTCCACTGAATTGGTTTAGCAGCTCTTGAAGTAGGATTAGGCAGGCTGGCACTGGAGGTGAGAGGAGAAGAGATGTTTTGCTGGCTGCCAAGGCTGATCTGATCTATCCAAGGGCTGCTGGCCAGTCAAATAGCCAGAGATAGTTCCAAATGTTGGCAATAGATGCCTCTAGTAGTTGATAAATAGATAGTCATCCTCGTCATACCTCACGTCTGCTGCTGTTTCCACCTATCTAAGGGTTAACAGTTACCACAGTGTATAAAGAAATATACATGAAGATACTTAGTATAAAGCCGTAGCAACAACACCGATATATCACAAGTTACAAATGGGAAAGCATCTAATACCTGCTACAGAAGCTTCTTGGGTGCTTAACTCTTAAGTGTAAACTACAATGCGTTGTACAGCAACCACACTTAATTGCCCCAATTTTAACGAGAAACAATTATGAATAACTACATTATCCTCAACTAACAATTATGAGCGAACGCAGGATTTAAAAGAAAAAATCAAAATCTATCATGTTGCTAGTGTGCCGGAAAACCTTATCCCCAGCCTTTCAAATAACACATAACATAAGCTTTAACATAATTATTGCTGCTATTATTTCAAGTAGAAAACTGGGGACGTTTTACGTTAAAAATGGTTCCTTCAGGTGAAACATGAACGTAAAAAGATAATTTAATTTAGTGAGTGCTAATGAATGGCAATTTCTCCCGACTTCTAAATTATATAATGCTCGTTCATGTCAATTGTCCCATTACAAAAGGTATTAAATTACGAGTCCCTGGGACACAGGCCGACGAGTCTGATCCTATTCTGAAACAAAACGTGAAACAAATGATGGTAACGAAGGAAGAGGATCGTGGTGAAGTCTTGTTCTTAGGAAAGGAGATCTTCGAAAGGCAAGTCGAATTGTTGGTATTGTGAATGCTGAGTGTGCGAGGGAATCCCGACCTGGAGAATAGTGAGCCGGGAGTTGGATGCGAACAGAGGGTACTAGGCTGGCCTAGGGCGTTGGTTCGAATACCAAATTTTGGTTCGCAGCTGCGAAACAAAAGATGTAAGTGTCAGACACATGGGCTTAGGTGTATACATTAGCGAATTTTTACCTTTATTTGAAGAGGAGGCTTAGTGGTGCAGACTGGGTTTTCGTGCTAATGAAGCTAGAAGCTCAAACCCAAGCCGAGGCTTGCAAGGGAAGAAGCCATGGTCCTAGAGGACAGGGAACCGAAGACGGGTTGAACAGCAGGTTTCATAGCGCAGGCCGGGATGCACAAGACAAGATGTCATGCTGCAGAAAGGGAATCATCATGACAGGAGAACGGTGTTAGTCTGGAACAGTCGAGGGATCCCTGACTCAAAGGACAAGGAACCGAAAGGTGTAACAAAGAAAAAAGGTACCGGGCCTGTCCCAGATCCCAGGCCCGAACCTCGAGTCCTGGTTTTCTGCAAAGAAAAGAATGGGCTGGTGCTTAGGTTCGAGCATAATGGTTGTCCCAGATAATGCATATAGAAGAAGCATTCCAGAAGATAGGTGAACAGAGCCCTGTGGTCCACCGAAACGAGCCCGGGGCATCAGACACATGGGCGAGCATCAGTTTTGATAGACAACAGAGCAGACGGTATGTTGTAGCGAAAGACTGTAGGATGATAAGAAGAGACAGCAGACTTGAATCAAAAAGAGATCGTGAATAAGGCTCCGGGCCCAGGTGTGGGCCCTTGACTGAAGCCAAATCCTTGGGTACATGAAAAGAAAGCAGAAAGATGTTTGATGCTTGGGCGTCCATATAGTAAAGGCTACTTCAGATGAAGTCGAGTTGTGGCACGTGCAAGAATACAGGCTGGCAGCAGGATGTACCATATGAGGGCCTAGCCCAAGCCCGGGTGACAGTGTCTGGCCGATCCCCAGGCATATGGCGCACGGGGAATCGTCGTAGTTGTGAGATGACTTGTAGAAAGCAACAACATCTCCAAGAAACAAGGTGGTTTAGTGGATCATAGACCTCTACAGGCTCCAGGCCCGAGCATTAGAGCCCGGTCTCTGGCCCCAAGCGTCCGAATGCACGGGTGTATATCCGTAGCAGGAATCACAACAGACGTGAACAGAAGCGTTGTCTAGAAGGCAGGTGGGCCGTAGTTATGGTCTACTTAAAGGCCTCGGGAGGGCATGGAGGCCAGGGACCACACTCAGTGTCCATGCACAAGTGCAACCGAAAATTCGGATCAAGTTGAATCGGGCTAAAACCCCATTGAAGGTCCTCTTCTGGGACCGACATACTGACAGCTAACGGCAGCAGTAGCATTATAGCTGTAACATCAGTATTCTTAAGAAGGCGGGTGGCCAGCGGATACGGTCCACATAGGTGCCAGGTGCCGATTCCCAGTCCTGATCGGAACACATCCCTTGATAAGCAGAACCGGTCAGCTGGTTCAAAGGTGGCGGGGCTAGGGACCAACCAATGGTCCTCTTCGGCAACCGACGTACCTATAGCTGACGAAAACAACCGTGCGGCGAAGAAGGTGGGTGGGGGAGTTAACGGGCCGGGCATTGAGTCCCGGCCCCGGTCTGCAGGCGTCCGAGGGCAAGCAAAACAGACCAATGGTAAAAGGAGGGGTCGGGCCAAAGCCCAACCAACTATCCCCTCAGAGTATCATGCAGCGGTGGGAAGAATGGTAAGTAGGCTTGCTTGCTTGGTGATCTGGTTTAATGCTGGATGGATGACAGGAAGGAGCTCATGACAACCACATGCGTAGCTGTTCTAAAAGAAAGGTCAGATGGATCCCGAGCGGACCATTTATACAGGAGGCCTGTGTTCGCCTCCTATAGGGGCTCCAAGGGGCTACAAGTACGGCAGGGTAGACGACTTTTGTTCTAGGGGAAAAGGAGCTCCAAGGGAGGGACACTGCTATAAAAATAATAGGTAATTTATATTTACATCGGCAATTAAAAACTATTAATAACTACCATAATAAAATTATAAACTGCTGTACTACAAACCACATATTTCAATTTCACATACATGGTATAAAAACGTTTTGGTGTTATGTTGCTGACAAACTTAACATAATGAGCTACCGGTTGACTAGTAGTAAAATGTGTGTAAGACCTCATTTTAATGGTCGGAAAAGGGTGTTTATCATACCACAATGTCATGGCAAACTTCCGGTCTTCCGGTTTTAATGGCGGCACTGCTGGTCTAGAGGATCGGCTTCGGATTTACTTTGTTTAGTTGCTAAGAAGGATGAGAGTACTTCATAACAATTTCAGTACCTAGTTTCGATTGTGGACCAGGTAGAAACCATGGTGCTGTATAGTGTATACATTCAAATATAGATCAATATAGATCAATATAGATACATCTGATCCTCAAAATTATCGACCTATTTCTTTAACAGTCACCCCTTGTAAAATCATGGAAACCTTCATTAAGTCTGAAATGTTAAACTTCCTATAACAAAATCATATTACTCTAAACGATCAGTTCGGTTTCCTTCCAGGAAGATCTGTCACGCACCAACTTCTAACTGTACTTGATTGTTGGACTCAGGCACTCGATATCGGCATTTCCACCGTCGTGATTTATTTTGATTTTTGTAAAGCCTTTGAATCTGTGGTACACTCCAAGCTTCTTTTTAAATTAAAAGCTCTTGGTTTTCCAAATTTTTTTAATAAACTGGATCCACGCGTTTATTTCTGATCGTTCGCAGCAAGTCACTGTGGCGGGTAAGTTATCTTCACCGTCCCGACTTGTCAGTGGTGTCCCTCAGGGCTCGGTCTTGGGGCCAATTTTGTTTGTGATTTTTCTTAACGACTTAGACGTTCGTCGGGATTTTGTTGATCAATCCAAATTTGCTGATGACTTGAAGGGACACTCGCAAATTCTCTCAAATTATGACCATCAAATCCTTCAAGCATGCATTGACGAAGTTTCCTCTTGGGCTGAATATTGGCAACTTCCCATCTCTGTAAAAAATGTTTCCACTTCACTTGTGGCAAGAAATTCTTAAATTCCTTTTATACAATAAATTCTTCCAAACTAGACTTTGTTGAGTTCACACGGGACCTGGATGTCTAGTTCAGGGCAGACTTAAAACCTTCCATCCATTGTCATAAGATTGTCACTGTGGCTAACAGACAATCGGCCATTGTCCGTCGTTGCTGCGCTTCAGGTAGGCGTAGCATCCTCGTTTGGGCATACTACGTTTATGTCCGGCCCTTCCTCGAGTTTACCAGCCAGGCGTGGTCTCCGTGGCTGCTTAAGGATATTGATGTTGTTGAGTCAGTGTAGAGGCGGTACACCAAAGCTCTGCCTGGACTGCACCATTTAACCTATGCCCGGCGTCTGAAGCTCCTGGGAATGGACTCTCTGGAACTTCGTAGACTTAAGGCTGACCTTGTTCTAACTTATCAGATTTTAAATCATCACACCAATATTCCCTTGCCCTTCTTTGATCCGTCACACGTAACCCATACCCGTGGTCACCACCTTAAATTACTCAGACCCACTTTTAGCCTTAATTGACGTCAATATTTCTATTCGGTTCGGGTTGTCCCAGTTTGGAATCACCTGACCTCCGACATCATCTCTGCCACGTCTGCCGCTGCTTTCAGGCCTAAACTTAAGAACGTGGACCTTCGCAAATTTTTATCGCGACCAGAGCATTGTCTTTGACAGACTCTTCTTTTTTACTCTATCTTCCTACGCCTTATCATCTAAATATAAATTTTGAGTATGGTTGTTAGTGGAACCTTTCTGGGGCCCTTACCATTTCTTGCTGCCATTGAGTGGCAACAAAATAAAAATCTTATCTTATCTAAGCCAAACAAAAATATTGGCCTAGTGTACCAGTATATGGCATCATAGCACTGATCTCTAATGTATCAAATTGAAGCATTAGGAGCCCTGTAATGGTGTTCCTACAATGGTAGACCCTTTATATACCCATGTATCTCTATAAGTATGTATCTCGACCAAAAGGCTTTCCAGTGGACTATTTTAGGGCATCAGTTCACTGATCTCAATATGGGCTATAAATATGTGCTAATCACTGGCAGTATTGATCTGTCATTGTATTGGGACTGAGTTAGAAACTAGAACAGATTCTAAAGTCAGTCTCCCTACAATGGTACACCATAGATCTACGAGGCGCCGTTTGGGACAAAATTAAGTTGCCTAAAATATACAGGGTGTAACAAAAGGTTATGTCCATACTTGGGTGACTAATTCCTTGCGTCAAAATAACATAATTCCTATAAACATTTAGCCAAAAACGTTTTGTTCTTTAGTTATCGCATGAATTAATAACCCAAATTTCAACTCCCCCCACCCCACCACCCACTCCCACTATCTGGCGATTGCAAACACAAACCAGAATAGGAAGGAAGTGAACGACGATAGTGAAAAAAACTGTTCAAAACTGAAAAAAAGAGTCAAAGTCAGACTAACGGAAAAATATCTCTTGCCCAAACATTTGTCCTAAAGGGGGAGCAATCATTGTTGGTAATTGTCTTTAGTCGGTG
Organism: Lithobius niger; assembly: GCA_023313725.1. NCBI lineage: Eukaryota > Metazoa > Arthropoda > Chilopoda > Lithobiomorpha > Lithobiidae > Lithobius > Lithobius niger. The sequence continues at coordinate 7,759 of JAHWFP010227495.1, forward strand.
TTAATGTAGGCCTGATAATACCACAGTGGTTTTAATCCCGTAAACAGATACACGGCAGAAACTCAAAAAGAAAAACATCTTGAAATAAGAAAATCTAAAACAGAACCCACAAGGGTGAAAAAAACCGCCAAGTTTCAGCCAATCAGAGTAGTGATTTCAGATTCAAAATGGCTGCCATTAAGTTGCTACATTAGTTGCCAAGCAAGTTTTTGATTTAACGTTTGAGGTAATAGTCGGTGGGATTAGCTTGACAACTAATGTTGCAACTTGGTGGCAGCAATTTTGGCTCTGATATCACTCTTTTGATTGGCTGAAACTTGGCGGGTTCTTTTCACCCTTGTGGTTTTGTTTTAGATTTTCCTACTGCAAGACGTTTTTCTTTTTGAGTTTCTGCCGTGTATCTGTTTGCGGGAATAAAACCACTGTGATATTATCAGGCCTACGTTAACACCGACTAATGACAATTTCAAACAATGGTTGCTGCCCCTCTAGGACAAATGTTTGGGCAAGAGATATTTTTCCGTTAGTCTGACTTTGACTCTTTAAACAGTTTTTTTCATTATCTTAGTTCACTACCTTCCTATTCTGCTTTGTGTTTGCATTCGCCAGACAGTGGGAGTGGGTGGGTGGGGGGAAAGAAGTTGAGATTTTGGCTATTAATTCATGCGATTACCAAAGAATAAAACGTTTTTGGCCAAATGTTTATAGGAATTATGTTGTTAGTTTGATGCAAGGAATTAGTCACCCGAGTATGGACACAACCTTTTGCTACACCCTGTATATAGAATATATATGACGAATATATAGAATATTTTGTGAGTATATATAATATTTTGTCATATTTATAACTATTTTACCCTATATAAAATTATGTTCAATGCATAAAATATTTTCCATATATAAATAATAATAAGCTTTACCACGCAATGCGCAGAAGGAAGACGGAAGGAGGGCGAGCCACTAACACCATTCCTAGAAAGTTGGGGGAGTATTTAAACAGGGAAGGGGCGTTTAAGAAAACCGTTGAGGGATTCGCGACCCAACAGCCGTCGGAAAGAAGTGGCCGTAACCGCGTTAACAGTCTCACAACTCAGGGCATTCTACATTTTGGCCACACGCACCGAACAAAAATTCTTTCGACAGTCAAGATGTGCACTGGGAACAGTCAATTTCCATTGATGTCCACGAGTTCGGTTAATACTCGGTGCAAGATCGAAAAATGGTAAATGGACGTCAGTGTGCTGGTGTAAAATTTGATAGACGAGGATAAGATCAAAGTGTAGCCTACGCAGCTCGAGGAGTTCAAGCCCAAGTTGTCTCAGGCGATCCATGTATGGGACATCACAGAGGCCAGGTAACCTCTTAGTGAAGCGGCACTGAACAGCTTCAATAGAGTCAATGTCGCCCAAAAGATAAGGCGACCAGACAGGAGTAGCATATTCTAAAAGAGGGTGAACAAAAACCTTGAAGGCCCAAACCCTAGTTTGACATTACTTGATTTGAAACATCGGTCAACGATAGCCAATCTAAGGTAGGAAGACGTGCAAATCTTATGGCAGTGCACAGACGATTTGAGGTCACGTGCGAACCAAATACCAAAGTCCTTTACTACATCGAGTGATGGAAGAGGAATATTATCCAATGAATAAAAATTGTCCCTCACTGCACCAACCAGTAAAGAGTGGCACTTATTAACTGAAAGGGGAAGTTGCCAACACTTAGACCACCCATCAACATAATGGATTTGGGTAACCAGATCGTTAGATAGAGCTGAGGTCATTAGTTCAGTACCCACCTTTAAGTCATCTGCAAATTTGAAACCGTAACTCTCAGGGTTTTCGAACCTAAGGTCGTTAGGGAAAATTAAACATAGTAGAGGGCCCAGGACAGAGCCCTGAGGTACTCCACAGGGTACAGGTTTGAGCAAAGAGAAAAAATTACCAATGTGAACCTTCTGGAACCGATTACTAAGAAAGGCTGATATACAATCTCTTAGGTTAACCGAGATGCCGCATTGAATGACTTTTAGTAGAAGCTTTCGGTGGACGACAGACTCGAAGGCTTTCTTGAAGTCAAAGTATATTGTCTCGGATTTAACGCCCAAGTCAAGGGCACTAGACCAATGGTCAAGGACAAGCAACAGTTGATGTGTCGCAGAACGCATTGGCATGAATCCAAACTGGTCAACATGGATAATCGAACGGTCATTAAAAATTTTTAAGAGTGTGTCACGGACAATGGATTCCATGAGTTTGCTTGCAGTACATGTTAATGTAATTGGCCTATAATTAATAGGATCCGATACAGAACTTTCTTGAAAATGGCAACGATGTCTGCCTGACTTCAAATCCGCGGAACCTTACTCCCACAAAAGGACAGGTCAAAAAGCCTTGAGAGTGGGTAGGTGACCTCTGAAACAAGATTTTTAATGACAAAAGCAGATAAACGATCAGGGCCAACAGATTTACTTGGATTAAGTTTCTTAATGGCGCCAGCTACAGCTAATTGGTGGAATGTGATAGAAGAACAAGATGCGGCCACATAGGGGGCACCACAAGCTGACAAGTGTGGGTCGTCATTGTCAGTAATAAAATTTAAGGCAAAGACCTCGCTAAACTTCTCTGCTTTATCACCATCTTCGGTGATGAAAACAGTGCCCACTTTGAGTGGAGGAAGAGTATGTGGCGTGGCAGTAATGTGACGATAATGTTTTATTAATGATGACAGATTTCCCTCACGAATAACCCTTGAGTCCCGAACACTAAACAACGACTCAGTGGAATCAGCATATTCTTTGCGCGCAAAATTATAATGTGCACGGCTTGCCTGATTAGGATTTAATATAAAGCTTCTCCAACATTTTAACTTTTTAATGCGAAGTTTGTTTAAGTGGTGGGGTAGTCCCTTTCGCTCCTGTGGGCAGGGTCTAGACTGGTAACTAGAATGACCTATATAGTTCTGTAAAATAGAAAGGAAACAGCCCCAGGCAGGTTTGATATCATTATGGTTTCGGAAAATAAGTCTTTCCCAATCACCGGTCGAAAGAAAAGACCTAAGTTTTGCAAAACCAATTTTACCCTTAGATCTGGAAAGAGGTAGGTCTGAAGACATTTCAGCCCCGGAGAGTGAAAGATTTATCGAGAAGTAGACAACGCTGTGGTCACTGCGACAAAAATGAACGCTGACAGATACATCAAAGATCAGACGCTCGTCGTCGGTGAAAATCAAGTCCAGGATATTATTTCCCCTTGTTGGCTGATCCACCAATTAGTGTAGACCGAGAGGAGCTAGGAGCTCGAGGAAGTACTTGTGGTGGCTGTCAGTTGCGGTGTAGTGGGCCCAATCAACTGTCGAAAGATTGAAATCCCCAACCAAAATGTTGGAATGCCCTGGGTTAATGGAATTCTCAACAAAACCACAAAGGTTTAATATATCTGAGTCAATAGAGCTAGCTATTGGGCAGGTAACAAAGAATAAGCGAAAGTTTGCACTGAGGTAGAGCAACAACAATTCCTTCAACAATTTCGCTATTTGTAACCAGGGTAAATGAGAGTGAAGAACGATGATGTACTAGTAGCCCCCACCTCTACTTCCCCTGTCTCGTCAAATAACAGTATACAAGGATGCTCCACCTAACATTGCATCCGTAAAGCTTGAAACCTGCCAAGATTCAACTACACAAACGACATCAAAGAGCCCATCAAAGATAAGAGCCTTGAAACAACCAATGTTACTTATAACGCTGCGTGCATTGATTAGGATGCAGCGAAGATTGTTGATGAGAGTAATTTGTGGGATCATGGGATCAATTCCCTTTAGAGGTTGATGTTTTCCTGAGGCACTAGAACTTCAAGAAGCTCACACTGCAGGACAAACTTGCCTCTAGTGGTAAGATGGATTTTCTCTCTGGCCATTAAGGTGTGATCCATGAAAATCTGCTTGTCAATGGAAATAAAAGAATAATTTAAATTGATACACATTTGGTGCAGCAGTGAATTAGCATGTACAATTTTCTTGTCAATCTCGAGGTCAGGTTTTCCTATTCTTGGTAGAAGACCAATGACTGTGAACTTGCTGTTGGGGCAGCCGGCACGAATCGAAGAGATTGAGTCTTGAATGTGAAAAGCAATACGATTGGGCGATTCAGTATTAACATCATTGGCTCTGACGCACAAGATCGTTGACTCCACAGTTTCACCTGAATCGATGGTATGTTTGAGCTTTGAAGGAAGATCACGAGCCTTAAGGCCTGGATACGTCCACGTTGCAGCATCCTGGTGGTGACTGCCTCTAAGCCCTCTTACAGTAGAATCGCCAATAATTACAGTTTAGCTGGCCATTTTGATGACATGGTTGGAATTTCTTCAGCCCAAGTTGGACGATCCCAAGGAAAATTTTTATGCTCATGTGGGGAAAGGGAATGGCTTGTGCGCTGACTTTTTTTCAAGTTCTGTGACTCGCACAAAAGGAAAACTTTCATATTTTGGAGACCAATTGGTGAACTTTGGTTTATGCTGTTTTTATCATTTCCAGTAGGGCTTGACATTGGCTTGGATGATTGACTGACCCTCTTTCTCCTACCACGGCGAACAGTTACATTTGAGTGCAGAGTGTGGACCGGACAATTGTGTTTAGGTCCCTCCTTTACACCTGAGACAGGATTTCGGTCGAGATGCGCAGAGAGCAATTCAACATTCCCATCAGTAGATGTTTTTAAGTTTACAAAAAGCTTTGGATTTCCCAAAATATCATGGTTATACAACCTAGCAGGATTCTCCACAGTTAAGGTTTTCACATTTGGACTATTGAAGTCTTCCTTAAACTGGTTGAAAGCTTCCTCAATTTTGGTAATACGGGTTTCCACTCACGTGAAAACGTCCTTCATGAAGGTATCAAGGACCTGTTGTTGCTTAATGAAAAACTCTTTGGTCCAGTTTTCGAAAATTGAAGTAAAGAGGTTCAAGCGTTCTTCCAACGCATCACCAAACTTATTGGGAATTGGTTCAACTTTGGCATTGATATCTTCCAAATCCATATCCTTTTCTAAACTGGAATTTTCAAGGCTATTAATAATGTTGAGAGACAAATCGTGAAGGCAGTTCAAGGACTGTTTTCTTCTAAAAGGTCCGGATGCCCATTTGGTTCGGGAGTGGTGCACAAAAAAGGCACCGGTTGTAGGAGTTTGGTAAGAATCAAAGTACAAAGTCTTGCAACGGTCATTAGATCTTCCCAAATGCTTCGGTTAACTCATATCCTGACACCCACGATCTTTACGAGCGGACATCAAAAACTTTTCTGTTTCATGCAAGTAGAAGGAACGGGAGGGGGGGCTGACCAAGAAAAAAAACGAGAATTGGGGGAAAAGGGGGGAGGGAAGAGTCGTAGTAAAAAAGAGGACGGCGGGAAGAAAAAGGGTGAAGAGAACGGGTGGAAGAAAAAAAAAAGGTTAGAGTCGACACTTGGATTTGAACTCACACACGGTAGAAATAACCAACATGGCGGGGCCCATACGAACGCGAAAAAGACGGTCCGCTAATATCAGGAAATCACTCACCGCAGACAGGTGCGAAGGACACGCGGGCCAGGGAAGGGCTCAAACGATGCACAGAATGTTCAAGTTGCCGGAGCAAACAAAATCTAAGTCAGTCTAGGCAGGAGAAACACGTCTAAGACGAGGCACAAACGCACAAACCAACAACATATCAATCATAAACAATCAAAACAATCATCAACAATAAACTATTTTCCATATATAAATTGTTTTCCATACAAAAAATATTTTCCATGTATAACTTTTTTTCCATATATAAATTGTCCTCGTACAATCCTCATATATAAAATTTTCGTGCGCATCAATCTGTGCAGGTCTCCGACCAAGGTGACCAACACCATCTATCGGCAGACAGAGCAGCTGCTCCATAGTGGCACGACACGTTGGCTCCTGCTGCCTATGAACAGAACGCAATTTTTTTGCACGTCGTCGAATTTAAAGCAATTTTGAGACAAAAAACGTAAAAATAGAAATGTGCGATTAAATTTTGTTAGTATGCTTAGATTACACCATGACAGAAAAATATTGGAGTTATGACTTCTGTGCTATAAAATATGAAATTTCATAGCACAGTATCATTTCAACCATAATTACTTCTTGCTGCCCTGGCTTTATACTTACTTTTAATACTAAGGCACCATTTAAATGCACGTTTTTATTTTTACGAGTTTCTTTCAAAACAGCTTGAAAATTGATGCTTATGTTCGCGGGCAGTAGGAGCTATCTTGCCACGCCCACGCCTAACGATGATCAAGACGATCATGATGATGCAGGATAGAGCTGCCCTGGGGTGGGGGGGGGGGAAAGAAAACAGATGCCTGAGATTTTTTCACGAAGGCACAAACACAACAAAATCTAACAATTTGAAGAAATTCATTTACAGAAATTTGTTAAGCTCGTAACATAGGTTGAAATGGCTTGTAAAAAAATGAAGTATTTTTGGAACAGCAAATGAACATAGGCATGACCAAGATGGCAGGTTGATGTGAAGTTCTTGTGTTTTAGCCTTGTTTTTATTTGTTTTATTTTCGTCTTTGAAAATGAAGCCAACTTACTTTTGCTTCGAAATATAAGGTAAAGTTTGACTCGTTTTATGTGCAGTGCTTTTTAGTGTTCTTTTATCGGGAGAGAAAGGGGAGGGGGCAGACGAGGAGGCTACCAGGGAGACAGCTCTGCACTTGACTTCAGTGCCGCTACTAACATTTTTTCAAAGAGGGGTGCAACGGTAAACGAATTTTATAATAAAATTTAAAATGTTTCTTACAGTAGTCGTTGTAAAAATTGGGGTCTCTTTGTCTGTTGGGCACTGGTGCCTCGCATCCTTTGCCCCCCTTAAAAGAGGCACTACTTGACATCATACAAGCCATTTATCTTAGTCAAACAGACCTTGTAATGTTAGCTAAAGTCAGGAAATTACTACCAACAGGAAATCAATAGTAAATTATTACTAATTATCAAGAAGCATATAGAAGCTAATTCTCTGCCCTCCTCGCTTTTAAAAACTTTGGCTGCCTCAGAAATTGGTCGCAGCAAGTATTTTAGAAAAATCATCCCTATCACGAGCTCTTTCTTGTACTATAGGCTAACGTTGGCCGACTGAGTAGACGTTTCCGTCTTCGTTTCCCAAAAGCATTGCAGTCGTTGTTCAAATAGTCAAATAGTCATAACTTATTTGAAATAAATCATGGCTCATTTGAAAAAAAATCATGACTTTTTCAAGATTATTAGGACTTATGGAGGTTTGATATACTCCCAGCCAAAGCCATGATTTCTGAAAGCAAGAGGGACAATTTTGCTAGGTAAATCCAATCGAAAACTCCTAGGATCTTTTATATGCCTCAATCGACATGAGAACGAGACATCACAGGAAATTTCTCTTCCCGATAACGTCAGGGGTGGGTAAGGTCAGGATCGATCCCAGGACCCTTCAGCCACTTTTCCAAGAATGTCAGGAAAATAAGCTTGCTATTCGCTCTTATTTTTACCGGTAATTTTTCACCCACATCCACTTTCTACCCTAGTATTTCGCCCCTATTGACTATAACAGACAATTTTTTCTGTCTTAATTTACCATTTAATAACCCCACCCCCTCCAATATATGAGGCATTTTTTCATCCCATCCAAGTTCACATTTACCGAATTTTTGGACGATGATTCTGTCCTCCTGTCCGAGGTTTTCTGAAATATTTATCAGATACACGATAAAATCTAGATTGGGGATTTAGTAAATATCTGTTACGTTTGGCACAATGGCATACCCACCACTGCAATGTGACTGAGGTTGAGGCTCATGACGAAGCTTTCGACATGCTATTAATTACCTGCAATTTTTAAAATTCTGTCACGTGTCACGTGGACTTCTGCTTTATTGCTCCTGGCACAATATTCACCACAAGGAAGAATTTAAATTCTTGTTATAAGTAAGGACCACCATATTGCAATGATCCTGGCATGAATAAAGGAAGCAAAGACGAAGCTTCTGATAGACGTAGTTTTGGAACAGGGGCGACGTTTTTTCTAAAATCCTGCCTGGGACAAATACTCAAGGAAGCAAGGAAGCTGAATTTCTTAAAAAGCAGGGGGGGGGGTGGAATTGGCTTCTATGATGTGCTTCTTGTTAATTTGTAATAATTTACTATTGATTTCCTATTATTTACTATTATTAGTAATTTCCTGACTTTAGCTGACATTAGAAGGTCTGATTGGTTAACATAAATGGCTTGTGTGACGACTACTATAAAATACATTTTATATTTTATTATAAAATACATTCTACTTAAGTTTATACTTGCACCTACCTTTGAAAAATGTTAGTTGCGGCACTGAAGTGCAGACCTGTCTTCCCGGTAGCCCTCTCGTCCCCCCTTCCTCCAATCTTTGATCGTGCCTATGTCCCTTTGCTGTGCCAAAAATACTTAATCTTTTTATACGCCGTTTAAACCTACGTGACCAGATTAAAAAATTTCTTTGAATGAATATCTTCAAATTGTTAGGTTAAATTTGTTGTTTTATTGTGTCATATAAATTTAACGAATTTGCTTCGTGAAAAATCTCAGGCTTCTGGGGGCATCAGTTTCAAGCTGTTTTGAAAGAAACTCGTAAAAATAAAAACGTGAATTTAAATGGTTCCGTAAGTATTAAAAGTAAGCGTAACGCAATGGCAGAAAGAAGGAATTATCGTAGAAATGATACTGTGCTTCGAAATTTCATTTTTAAAGCACAGATGTAATTAATTCCTAGTTTTTTTTCTGTTATGGTGTATTCTAAGCATATTAACACAATATTAATGTACATTTCCATTTTTACGTTTTTTCTCAAAACTGCTTTAAATTAGACGATGTGCAAAAGAAATGCGTTCTGTTCGTAGGCAGCAGGAGCCAACGCACCATGCCACTATGCAGTAGCTGCACTGTCTGCCGGTAAATCGCGTTGGTCACCTTGGTCGGAGACCTGCACAGATTAATGCGCACGAAAATTTTATATACGAGTAAACTCTATATATGGAAAAATAGCATATATGGAAAAAATTGTACATATGGAAAATATTTTATATATGGAAAATATTTTACATATGCTAAAAATTCTATATATGGAAAATATTTTATGTATGGAACATAATTTCATACGGTAACATATTTTATAACTGACAAAATATCATATGCATGCGCAAAACATTTTATATATTCGCCAGATTATATTTATATATTTTAGGTAACTTAATTATGTCCCAAACGGCGCATCATATAGATCACCCTGACTTAGTGTAGTATTTTAAGGCGCCTGTCGTCTCATCTCTATACATACTAAATAAACGCTTTGACCTACTTCTAAAGTCATTCCCTCTGCACTGTAGTGTGGCATTCGTAATCAATGTCTATTCATGGGGAGGAGGTGGTAAAGGCACGTCTGAGGGTTGGTCAAGCATTATAGAACCGTTGAATGCTACCAGAAATTCTAGGTGATAATGCAGATATCTCATGCTGGCCATCGGATTTTAAAAAAAAGACTGAAAGGCTCAGTTCCAGAGTATAGCCTACTTTAGCTTTAATTTTTCAGGATTTTCAGTTAGTTAATGTATTTTACATTAATTAAGCAAATTTCAGTCAAAGCCTAAATTTTCTTATGTAAGCCTCAGCATGAACTTCCATCTTAAACGTCAAACTTTGCACTCCTATAGTTTCGCCCAGAGTTGACATAGACCAACGAAATTCGGTATTTGGGGTCGTGTTGCAACTATTTCACTGCATTATAAATTTTAATGACAACAATCGAACCGTTCGGCGGCCACAGTATGACCATTTCTTGTTCTTGTTGTTGTTGTTGTTCTTGTTGTTGGAACTCTTTGCACAAACCTGGAGACTGAACCACTGAACCGATTTTAAAGTTCTATAGCTTAAAACGTAGGTATGGACATGGCCTAGGGCCTTTCGCAGGCTATTTTAATGTAACTACAATATTTTTGACACGGAAAGCCAAATGGGCTAAAACATTTGCTCTTACCTAGAAATCGAACCAATGAACTGATTTTCAATTTCTATAGCTTAAAATTTAGGTATTAATACCGACCAGGGCCTTTTGAACCCGATTTTGTTGCGATTCATTGTGTGTACATATACATCGTGTGAATAATCTATCACACGTTTGATAATAATTAATCATACGGAGTGTTTAATTCTTCACATTTATTAATTATTACTGGAAGGACGGAAACAAGAAAAACAAAAGAAAGGCACACCAACATTGGTCACAACAACATTGGTTACCTACGTCCATAGTTTTTAATAATCTAGCGTAATTTAGGCCAACATTACAATCCACAGCTGAAAAGTTACAAGAAACACACGGGAACAAGTGAATGGGATGACAACACAACTGGAGATGTGGTTTAACAAGCAGAGAAAAGCAACACAGAAGCTGCAGCTAAAGAACCACGGAAAATAGATATTAGTATTAAAAAACGCCTAAGCGTATAAAATACGGATGTAAGCCTTAAAAAACTTAAGCCTTTTACACCCTCTGATCTCCACTTCATTCAGAACTGTGCGAATGCGCTCCTGTAAAGTATCCAATTTCGTCACTCGTTGTTTACCTTATACTTCAAAAAGTCCCAGAGAAAGAACTCATATGGCTTAGGTCTGGCGAGTGAGGTGGCCAATCATGGCCAACATTGTGACGTTGCGACTAACAATCGGAGAGCATCCTTTTCTTGAATGTTTCGTTGGCAGTGTGAGAAGTTGCACCATCTTGCATGAACCATTGGTTTTCCACAGGGAACTCTTATCTCTCCAACTCAGGAAGAAACTGCCTTTGAACAAGTTCACGGTAAGTGGAGACCAAAAGGGTGTTCCAGACGTTAGTCGCAACGTCACAATGTTGGCCATGACTGGCCACCTCACTCGCTAGACATAACCCATATGACTTCTTTCTCTGGAGTTTTTTGAAGGATAAGATTTTCCAACAACGAGTGACGTCATTAATTCTTTACAGGCGTGCATTCGCACAGCCCTGAATGAAGTGGACATCAGTGTTTGTAAAAGGGCTGTGTAAACACTTTGTCTTCGAAGCGTTATACAATTACAGGGCCGCCCCATGGAACATATTGTCAGAAGGTAAAAAGAAAGTATGTAAAAAAACTTTAAATGCTTGGTTACAACCTTGTTATTGTAGAAATGTTGTAGTTATAATGGTTTTTGGGGGATATGATGTTTTTAAATCGTTTTTTTTAAGTGGGACACCCTGTATGTTACTCACGTATGACGAATTTTTTCTTCTTCTTTCCTACCCACAAGTTACCTTACACAAAAAACGAAAGAACACCCCGACTCATAGTAGCCTACATAATACATATCTAGATTTGAGATTTGGTGAACATCTCTATAATGTGTGGCACAGACGCAAACCAGGCGACTGCACTTAGACTATGTTAGAGTTTGGCACTAATGACCTAGCTGTTGATGTTCTATTAAACTAAAATCTCCCCTACAAATCAAGGACAATGTTAAAGTTCGTCCACCAAGTACATAGAGCCAGACATCATTGTTAGAAAGTCGTTTGTATATGAATCCATCATTGTTACATTGACAACAAGTTGCTGTGATACATTATCTGACGATTAATGGTTTTCACGAATATGACGGTTGGGAGGTAAATAAGTATGCGGCCAATCAGCCTAAAAATTGTTGAAACAGGCGGCTTTTGTGCCATAATGCAATTAGCTGTTTCTCAATAAAATGTGTCTGCTGCTTCTGGTTGAAATGGATGTAAAGATCAGTGATTTGCAGGTTGTATGCAACGGAAGTAAACCAGATAAATCTTCTGCAACCGAGATAGTCTGCATACAGGTAATGTACTGCTTGTTCATTAACGACAGAGCTTATTACATCAGAGCGACAATAATACGGTTCATAAACAACTGACGCGCCATTTATTGTTTATGGTAGAACTTAATAATATTGTAACCAATGCATTCATAAGCAATGGCTAAAAAAAACTTTACATTTCGTGAAACGAGTAGGGGACGTAGTGTAAACTTTTGAAAAGTCCTTTTAATTAGTCTGTAGTAGGGAAACTAAAAATTTAAAAAAAAAAGCTCAGACAATTGAGTACAAGTTCAGTATAAAAAACGCAAAAAATATTTACTGTGGTTATAGGAAATTCGTATAAACACGTGGCTAACTGTATGCCAAAAACTACAAAACTAAAAAAAAAACACTTACTATAACAAAGAAAACACAGTTGGTCAAAGAAACTGCTAAGTTTCAGCCAATACAAATGATGATATTAAAATAATTAAGGCTGCCACCAAGTTTGCTACATGCTGTACCAAGCATAACGCAAGAATTGACTCCTTTGAAAGTAGTGATATCACTCCGACCAACGACCAACTGCCAAGCTAATCCAACCACCTATTACTTCAGACGTTAAATGAAAAACTTGGCCATTGCTACCGAAAGGAGCAATGTTCAAGTTTTACATTTACTCTTTGATCTAATAGACGGTGGGATCATCTTGGCATTTGGTTTTGGTGGGGGTGATAACACTACTTTCTAAGTGAAACCCATTTCGGTCAATAATTGGGTTAGGCTTGGTGCACAGCCATTTTTAATTTGATATCATAACTAGCATCAGCTGAACTTCGCGGGGTTCTTTCACCCAAGTGGGTTTTGTTTGTGATAAGTTAATCACTAAAGTAAACCGTGAAAATTATAACGCCTAACATTTTTTTATTATTTGAAGAGATCTCCTAGCAGTCGTTCAGGTATAAAGAACTAGCTAAGAAGAGAAATTAAACTGCAGTATGTAGATAATCTAACAAACAACAATTGTATAATCAGGGGGACTGCAGTGAAGAATAGTGTGCGAACATCTAAACGAGAAAAGAATCACACGCCATCATTTTCGATTCCTGACCACAAGATATTACATTTTTTCCCCTTTTGAATTACCGCACAGTAATCTTTACGATATTTTCCAGATGCTAGCACGGTATTTGTTTATATAAGAACTAAGATTTTATGGAGACCAAATTCTTACAGGCTATTTAGGTTTTCTAACACTTTTTACGACAATCCTGCAACCATGCTGATACCCCTTAGTAATGTTATTAAATTGATTGCCGAATGTACAAAATCGTTGTTGCTTACTGTACAAAAACAAACTACGATTAGTAAGCAAAATGTGAAGGCAGTGACGCAACAAGCCCAATTATGTGTTTGCATTAAATAGGTTACTATAATTAATTTGCTACAATATAGCGTCATCTCATTTGAAGTGCAGTAAATCCAGTATGGAATGCAGCAGATAGCAGTGTGGTGATGGTTCTAACGGCTTTACATGCGACAAACAATACACATAGGAAGCATTTTGAAATGATAAAGCAAACCAGCCAGGATGACTTCAATGAGGTCTGCTGCCACACTAGCATAAGTCTTAACAGTTACTTTAAATATATGTCGTGTTTTCTATAGAAGACGTTTTTTCAACAATTTTGAGGCAACAGAAAAATTGAACAAATGGGAATTTATTGACTACTGCTTGATCCAGCCTTCCCGTCCTTTCCCACAAACATTATTAAAAGTTTTTAGGCAGTGTTCAAAGCAGCAATAAAATAAACTACTATTATGCAAGCATATTTTAGTTAAACTACTTTCGACAAATTTTATTTAAACTGGTTATTTAAACTACTATTATGCAAGCATAAATAACCAGTTTAAATAAAATTTGTCGAAAGTAGTTTCACAAATCTAAGTGGTTTGAAACTGACCTTACATACGATGGAAAAAATAGTGTTTGTAATAAATCCAAGGACATCTCTGGAATCATTTTGCTGAAAAGCGTGATTTTGTTATTACTGTCTAATTACCAAACTTGCTTTACGTTGGCAGTTGGTTCGATGTTCCCAAACCCCATGGTCCATTCAATAACGAATAATCCTTCTTGTTTGCACTTGAGGTTTATTTACGGTGTATGCCCCGACAGCTTTACACTGAAGTAGTTCAGCAGTTCTTGAAGTCGGCAATCTGGCGAATTCAGGGCAATCTGTCGGCCCCACGATGATATGAGGTTTCCCTGATCGAATCCTTGGGTTGGCACTTTCTTTTACCAGATATTTCTCCTGCTCTAAAAGTCTGGTAATGTTCAAAATTGAGCCGGTTCCACCATACAAGCATTAAATAGCTTCGGCTGACTTAGGGCTCAAAATAAAATTTTTTAAATAAGGTTTAGGCAGGCTGGCACTGAAGGGGAGAGGAAAGAAGAGATGTTGTTACTGGCTGTCAATGCTGATCTGATCTAGCCAAGGGCTGCTGGCCAGTCTTATAGCCAGAGCTACTTCTAAATGTTGGCACTAGATATCTCTAGTAGTGAAAAACAGATAGTCATCATCCTCATACCTCACGTCTCCTGCTGTTTCCACCTATCCAGATGGTTAAATCGGTGGAAAACCGGTAATCTTATCACCACTGGAATTCAGACCATTTTAAACTGTTTCAGGTAATAGCCCAATCATGAAGCATTCTATTCACTTCATTCACATACATTTCTAAAAGTTTAGTTAAAAGTTTAACTAAATTCGATCAAGGTGAATTAACTGCAAAAAAATTGGGTTTAACTCCACCACTGCTACACATGCTGTTTAGGCAAAGGTCCACACAGACAAGAAGCATTTTGTAAAACGATCTTATTTGGAATAAAATTACGGGAAAATACGTTGAAAAGAGCACAACATACTGATTTGCCATCAGCCTTTTTAAGAGGGACAAATTCTACTCTTCGATAAAAACTGTCAATAACTACCATAACATAATAACTCTGGTGTACTACAAACCACAGATTTCATTTCCACATACGTGGTATAAAAACGATCTTATGTTCGAGCTACAACATAGCAGCTTTTCATCCTTGATCAACCTTATGTTGCTGACAAACTCAACATGTCTTAACATAACGAGCTACCAGTTGACTAGTAGTAAAAAGTGTGTCAGATACATTTTAATGGTCGGAAAGGTGTGTTTATCGTACCCCAATATCATGGTAGTTTTCCGTATTAATGGCAGCACTTCTGGTCTAGAGGATCAGCTTTTAATTTACTTTGTTAAGTTGCACAGATAGACGATCATAGTGCTCCATTGCAATTTCAGTACCTAGTTTCGATTATGAACCAGGTAGAAACAATGGAGCCGTATACGTAAAAATATAGATCAGGCCGAAGAAAAATATTGCTCTAGTGTACCAGTATATGGCACCGTACCACTGATCTATAATGTATCAAATTGAAGCATTAGGAGCCCTATAATGGCGTTCCAGCAATGTCGGACCCTAGATATAACCACGTATCTTTGTATGTATGTATCTCGACCAGCCCAACAAAAAATGGCTTTCCAGTGGACTATTGTAGGGCGTCATTCCACTGTCTCTATATGGGCAATAAATATGTGCCAGTCAATGGCAGTATTGATATGTTATCATATGGGGACTGAGTTAGAAACTAGAACTGCTTCTAAAGTCAGTCTCCCTACAATGGTACACTGTAGATCACCCCGACCTAGTGTATTATTTTAGGGTGCCTGTCTACTGATCACTATACACACTAAATAGATGCTTTGAACTGCTTCTTAAGTCATTCCATCTGCACTGTAGTCTGGCATTCGTAATAAAGGTCTATTCATGGGAAGAAGGTGGTCAAGGCACGTCTGTGGGTTGGTCATATCTAATGGACCCTCCGGCACTTGTTCCATGGTGGGGATATACCAGTGTGCATATCTTGCTTTATTACATTAACCATTGTGTACATCATGGTGGAGTGTCAGCCATTACAGAACCGACGAAATTCTAGGTGATCATATAGGATATCTTCTGATGGTCATCGTATTCTAAAAAGAGATAAAACTGAAAGGCTCTGATCCAAAGTATAGCCTACTTTAGCTTTAATTTTTCTGCATTTTTATTTATTTAATGTCTTTTACATTAATTAAACAAAGGACAGCCAAAACCTCATTTTTCTGATATTTTTTTCCGTAGTTATTTAGCTGCATCTTCTATCTTCACATCTCCAGTGTTGTTGTCATGCCGTTCACCGCCCCGCCCCTATGTCTTCGGTGTTGGTTTTTGACGTAAGTCTATCATCTTTGAGCTGTAATTGTTTATGTATTAAACGTAATAATACACTGCATGAATTGTTAGCCGATTCTACCAAAGATCGTGGTACGATCTACATGGCCCTTACAGGGCCCTATTGCCCATTTACAGCAAACTGTATCTAACGACTAAATACAGAAGTTGTCTACCTCTCGTTGTGTATTTACTCATTGGCAATCCAGCAGCAGTTCAAGATATCAGACAACCTCGATGTAAGTCATATATTCCCACAAGATGGTACCAAGCGTGGTTGAACTGTAATGGCAGTGGTAAGCCTACAAATTCCCTTGTGTTCTTCATGCTGGTTCATTTCCAAATGTGAGTGAGCCAAGAAACGAAGTGACTATTTTTGATACTCCTTACACGTTTTTTTTTTATAAAAAAGGTACCATCAAGCAAACGCATAAACACCATGAATGACTGTACTACACAATACAAAGGTATTACTATCTTCAACGGCTATAATTTCCAGTATTGGTCAACCAGTGTTCAATTATACCTTCGATCAAAGGGAGTATGGACAAAAGCTATAATAGATGCTGCACCCCCAATGACTCAGCACCAAATTTCAGCACACAATATTGCAGATGCAAAGTGTCGGACTAAATCTGACCGTACCAAGGATGACACACAGAAAGCACTATATGCCCATCACACGTCAGCTAAAAATTTGCTGATGGCCATCAGCGAATGTCATACTAAACAAGAAGAGTACCAACAACTAGAAGCGCATAATGAACTGTCAAGCTAAACCCTCGTTTAATACTGTGCCCAGATGAAGTCATGACCCCAAAAATGCTTACAATTAGGCAAACAGACCTTAGACACTGAGTCTTAAAAGGAGTGACACGTTCCAATTTAGTCTCATTAGTACAAACTTTAGAGCTTATAGAAGACTTGACGTTTTCCAAACTCGAAGAAACCTTAAACAAATATGGTGATGCAGAACCAATAAGTCAAACTTCTATGATGCTTCCCTGGACAGGGCGATCAACAACACGCTAATTTACACGATCTGTACCAGGACAGCTTGGCTAATCTTCAAATCAACGTGGACGTACCTTATCCAGAGGGTCATTTCAACAAGCCCAAGTCTGTGATTACTGTGGAATTTACAATCACAACCGCATGGTTTGCAGAAAACGATAGCGTGACGAAGCCCAATGAATTTGTGTTGCAATTGTAACATCCACACCGTCTAACC
>JAHWFP010227496.1:0-33713 GCA_023313725.1 Lithobius niger
AAAGACCTTGGTTGGCAGGAGAAAGTTGATGGCAGACATTTTTATCTGATGTCGCTAAACTTCGAATGGCGCAAATGTAGTGGATTATATCACCAATTCTGTTATTTTTCATTAAAAGGACATACCCTCTACCTATTTTCGAGCATCCTGCGTGTATATGGCTTTTGCAACATTTACGTACGTTTGAGTGAACGTAGCAGAACAGTCTCGCCCACATGGGGAAAAACAGGAAAAGAAAAGTGTTACAGCATTTACATACGTTTTAACTAAGCTTGCAAAATGAGTCACATCGGAACACCAACATGGAGGCATGGTCCTTTAATTTATTTTAATTCTATATGACATCTGATGGTACATCGAATTGATACTTCACGGATCGAGGTCAAAGAAGCGGAATTTAGCTGTAAATGAGTAAATTGGAAAAAAAGCCATCAGCGCAAATCCTAAACTAAAAATAACTTAGTTCAGCTATATAGCCACCTTTATGCACTTATGTTTCATGCAAGTGATGTGATCCGGATTCAATCCGGTGAACCAGTCCGATCACCAGATCGGTAAACTAAATTAAATAATGGCTGCTATAACGGAAGATGTTGTAAATCGTGAAACGATTTAACCTGTAGCGCAAAACCATTCAATCGGCATCGTACCACTTCTCAGTCAAAAAACAGAGCCCAAGACACAACACAGGCTTTGTGAAGGGTCCTGAATAATGCGTGCAAGTGCAGCCCAGTAGTTGGTATCGTCTCCAGACCAAGAGAATGCCGGCTCGAATCCCACGACTGGCACAACTATTAAAAAAAAAACTACAGGATTAATTCAAGTAGTAGAGGGTTAAACCAGAATATAAACGTCTTCTTTATCGGAACAAAAAATTCATTTCCCTCTTCACAGCCTGAAACGACGTGTGTATTATAGGTAGCACGAGAAGAGAGGTCGGAGTCTGTTAAAGTTTCATCACTTGGTTAATGTGGGGAGGAGGAAATGGGGAGTTGGTAAAATAAAATAAAACTTCGAAGAAATTTGAAATACTTTTCTTCCCATAGGGGAAAAAGCAACATAGTTTCGTTTTCTTTCGTGGGTCATTACTAACGGGCTTTGTGTGCGAAACGAAACTTTCTGATGAACGTACTTTGCAATAAAAAGGTGCTTAAATTTCGATGTATTTATTATGATTATGGCTATTCTTTTTTTTTGTTTTTTTTTTTAAATAAGGGCAATCTTTTCTTTGCGCGTTGAGACGTACAATCGGGCCTTTACATTTTAAATATCCAATTAGTGCCAATGCTACGCCGTTTTCGCAAACTCTCCGAAGAATTTTTTCTCTTTTCTTGTTTTTGAAAACCAGCGCGCCGTTTTACGCCGTTGCCGCTGGTATTACTCGATAAAGAGCAGCCATGCTCGTAACTCATCGGCGCACACCTCTACCTAGAGAACTGCAGAATGGTGGCGACTTGAAAGGCAGCTAGCTGGTTTCTTTCCGATTACGGAAAATCGATTTAGAACGTAGTGTCAAGTCTCATCAACGCAGTATCCATACTGGAACCAGCGGCGCTTATTCGAGGCCCAGCGCTCTTTCACGGTGAGGTGTGCAATCGAGGAAATACAGTACATATATTCGTAGTTTGGTTTCCATTTTCAGCGTGTAGTGCTGGATGCATCCTGCTGGCCTATGAGCAAACAGAAGCTGTCAGAACCCGCCTTCCCTAGACCAAAACATGTCCTTGGAAAAAAAAAGGAAAAAATGACGCACCATGCGTCTCATTTTAATTCTTTCTCGGTACGTGCCCTTCACATGTTCGTTGTGTATCACCTTGTTTAATTTAAAACGCTAAACCGCATAGCGTTAGGAAGTAGTTGTTGTATTCTTCTTGTATGTTTTAGGAGACGACATGCTGATTTCACTTCACTCAGAGTACAACGTCCTGTTTAATATTTCACGTGAATGGTTTAGAATCGTGCCGCACGCAGCACGGAAACAATTTGAAATGCACGTTTAATTCAAATGCTAAGATTAATCATTAGTGAGCATCAGTTCTTGCTGAGTCTCGTTAATTTGTACATTAAAATGCGGACAGCGACTTGCAAAATACAAACAATGATGGAATAAATTGAAGGAAAGAAAAAAAAATACGGAATCTACATCTCAGGTATGTGTGCAGCAGCAGCGTCATTGTAACGAGTAGTCTGCCGTATACTTAAAAAAAGACTCCACCTCAGACAGAAGACCATCCCTCTTTCGCTTTGGTTAAATAAGCAGAAGCACAATTAGGAACTTTGTTATGAGGGGGGGTGGGTGAGGTAAATAAAATTGGAATTCACAATGGCTCCGTGAATTCAGGTAAGGGGTATTAGGAGGGGGCAGAGTACTTCAATCCTTTCGGAATCTTGTATAACAACTAAATTTCAACAGTTTTGTGCCGTTGAAACATTTTAAAATCAAATTTTTCTTTCAATTGTAGTAAACGCTTCCTTTATTTATTTTACCAAATTGTACTCTAAACTTCGCGCTGAGGTGGGGCGGGGCACTTGTCCTCCCTTGACCCGCTGCGCCAGCTAGCGGATGCGCCACATTTTAGTCAGTTCTTATAAGCCGATATGTTCTTAAAGTCTAAGAGGAAGTCTTCAGGTATTGGTAAAAATTAGTTACCTCTACGCGGAACCAGACACGTACCTGGATCTGGTCGTCGATGTTCAGATGGAAGATGGTTGCAAGGGGTGCTGACAAATGAAGTCGTCCTTAAGGTTAAAGCATACTTGAAGAGAGTTTCAGTTTCGCCAACTGCGGGATGGCCAAAACATTACAGGTCTAATAAGTAGTAACGTAAAATATGGGGTGCAAAAATATTGACAGGCCTTAAATTAGGAGCATAAAATGCTGGGGCAAAAAATTGTAGGTCTGAAAAATATTAGCTTAAATGGGGGCAAAAAATTCAGGTTTGAAAAATATTAGCTAAAATTAAGGGGGGGGGGGGGAATAACGGAGTGTGAAAATGGCGTAAAATGTGGGGGCCAGAAAAAGCAGGTCTGCAAAAACTGTTCTCCAAAAATTTAATTTTTTGAGCCTTTATCGCCGAAGCAAAGTAACGCTCGTATGATTATCAGTTGTCAACTTTACTAAACGTTTTAAAAGTAAAATGAAGTTGAGTAAGGGCAGGGAATTACGGGATTCTACCTGTAGGGGGAGTCTCTGCCATTTTCCTTTGGGCGACTCTGCATGATGCACATTCCATATCCATCTATGAAACATTGAGTCATTTACATGAACGGTCTGGTGGCTTGGACATGTAGTCATTTTCTGTAGGTTCATTAAAGATATTAATGTTCTTGAAATTAATCATAAAGTTAAAAAAAACGCTGTGTGAAGTCTGTTTATGCAGAAGTTTGTTTATCTAGGGCGCATTTATGCCCCGGGTCGCAGTATATGAAATAACTTGACACGAGTAATGGAAAACGAATGGCTAAAAACTTATACTTGTTAAGCGATTAATATCTGACTCAAACTGGCCTGCAAGACAATCCGCAAATGGCATGTGTAAAGTTCGACGTCCGAGGCCAGCCATTTAACTAACCACTATGCAATGACTAGCGGGCGGAGTGATCTCCAAGTCCCGCCGATTAGCCCTCGCTCCTTATCTGCTTCAAGTCATCGCTTAATGCCTTTACTTGCCACTTCTATACTCACATTATTCAACACACGCTCATTCGTAAGTTTGTCTCATAATGCACATCTATCACGAAACAAACAGTCTACAAGATGAGAAAGAAAGAAAAGACAACTGCCCCGACTGGGAATCGAACCCATACATACTTCCCGTTTACTATGACCCAGGACTCCCCAGGCGTCCTAACCACTGCATTACCGGGGCGGATTCTGGTTTCACGCTTCAGCCGAGCTTAGTAGCTGTTCAACCTTTCTCAGTGGTGACCTAAAACCACAAACATACACAAGGAAGGAAAGCAACTTGCTTCTTAGCCTCTACACTAGACATAATGCGAGCAATTCTCCCAAGGCCAGTCTTTAATCCAGATTATTATCCAGATCTTTATGACTGCTCACATTATTTCTAGTGTGGAGGCCAAGAAGCAAGTTGCTTTCTTTCCTTAGGTATGTTTGTGGCCTTCAGGTCATCAATGATAAAGGTTCAACAGCTACTAAGCTCGGCTTGTCCTGTATACCCATGATATGACTCGGTAGCGCAGTGGTTAAGGTGCTCGGAAGTCGTGGGTTTAAGTCCCAGTCGGGACAGTTGCCTTTTCTTTCTTTCTCAGTTTAGCATATCTTGTATTCTCACAAGGCCAGTCTTTAATGCATATCGTACTGTATGCTTCGTTAACCCTTGTGATTTGTTCTTTACAAGTCTTTTACTGAACTTGAGTTACATACTGCTCGAGTAGACGTAAATACATGAGCTTGTTCTTCGCCGTCATGTTTACAACTCCGTCGCAGCTTTTAACTTTCTTAAATTCATCGAAATGCTCAGTTTATCCGACACCGAATCCGATTAGAAAGCAACCGTTTCCCATCAAAAATGACGTCACGCATCAGTTGTTTTAGAACGTGGTTGCTGCATCGTTGAACAAAATGGCAGCCATTGTTACAAAAGACGTATAAAGCATGTATTGCTCACCAGTGTATCGTCACCACGTTGTCAACGCGTTGCTAGCCACTTTAATGGCTACTAATGGCCGATAATGACGTTTATTTCTTAAAGTCGAGTGACTTGTTACCTTTTTTAACCTATAGTGAGAATGCTCTGTGGGATGAAAAGTTCCACCATTTGTTATTAGCGGATCGAAGTGAGGGAAGCGTAGTCTGTAGCGGTTGCCAATTGCAAAATGTTGGTTGGTTGCACTTCTGCAGTCTAAGACCAAACGAAACGTCCGAATTGCCATAAATCGACCAATTACTACGGAAGAAATTACACTTTTTCGAATTTATCGATGTAACAATCACCATTGTACATTTAGAATCGTGAATGGTTAAGGAATTCCGACGAAGCATACACCGTGCTGGTGGTGGCCAAGTGAACTTTTCAAAACGGAAAATGAAAACGTCGTTTGTTCTTGATAAATAACAATTTTTTTTCAACGTAATTCAACGAAATAATAACGTTTGCTCATCTAATTTTAACCACAACACAAAGGCAGCAGTAATAATAATTTTAAAAAACGATTTCGTTGATGGTACACATTTGCTTCGTTAGAAAATATGGGGACGAAAAGTAACAGGTCTGTGAAAATTGCGCCAAATTTGGGAGCCAAAAAAAACAAAACAGGCATGTGAAAACAGTAGCACACAATTTTTGATGAAAAATTGCACGTCTGCAAAAACAATAGCATAGAGAGGCGAAAAACAGCAAAAATAATAATAATAATAATTCCAAGTTATTTAAATAGGATTAACCAAACTCGATTACACTCCTGTTCAACCGGTAAAAGGACCCTGTAAAGGCGCTCGTGCTCGTGTCGACTGTAGCGTGTCTGTCCCGAGATAACGTCAGCTATTGCAAAGAACATTAAAACAGATAGTTTTTTTTTCAATGCCCTTCCCATTTTATTATTTTGAACCCTTTACCCCGTTCTTGAATCTGGTAAGGTTTTTTTTTATGAATATTGGTTTTTTTTTTTTTTACAAATTCCTAATTATTATTATTTTATTTCGTTCGGATTGCTCGGCCATCAGTTCGTCGGTGTTCATACGAAAGAAAAAAAAAACCAGCTGAGACCCGAGTAACAAAACCAGCTGTGCAACCAACTACTCTGTATAGTTACTCGATTAAATTAGTTCTGTCTGGCGTAGTGCAGAAGCTACGGATATATAACTAACCAAACAGCTTAAAAAAAAAAAGAACAATAATAATAATACTGTTAATACCAGCGGTCCTCAAACTCGTAAAATTATAGTCCACAGAAAGAAGATGGCGGATCAACGCTACCGCAAACAGCACAGACGTAGTTAAATTTAGTCTTTTTTTTTATTGTTTTATTAGCCAACTGGTATGCAAGGCGTGCAGCCATTAGAAAAATATATTCCAAGCCATGCACTCTAAAGGGGAGGATAAAATTGGAGGAATCGTCGTTCGACCAGCAATGACCACAAAAACTGGAACCCCGGTCTTCGATTATTAGCGAGTGATGCTTATAATTACTGTTTGGCACGTGGACATTGACATCGGCAGATGCTACTGCACGCGACACACTCGTTGCGCATGTGCGGCACGTCGCTTAGGGCGAGCACGGTCGAATGCCATTAGACGGAGAAAAAAGGCAGACAGACAGACACGGCTAATATGTAATATATAGGCAATGCAGATTACTGAGTCTGCAAGTCGTCAGCCAATAGGAGACGCCACGGAAAACAGTCAACGAAAATTTAGCCATTCGCGTAAAGCCAACCACCAATTGAATGGATATTCAACACAAGTCCAGAAGGGAGTTCATATATCTCCGATGCAACTGTATTGTCAGTTGGCGTGTTTGTTCTTTCAGTTGTTCGGTTGAACGCCCATTCAGCAAGTACTACAACCCTCTCGGATGGCTACAAGTTATCAAGTCTTGATCGGATAACGCATGCGGAACGCGCATGTTCCTAGTTTCAAAAAGGTCTAATATTGGCTTCATTTTCAAAGGTAAAATGACAAAAAATAAAATTGAGAAAACGGACTGACAAAAGTAACAGAATCCGTCAGTTTTGGTTGTTTAATATTTCCCCATTTAGCACCAACATGTGCCTCGAAATAACCATGATGGGACAGTAGCGGATCCAAGATGAAATTTTAAGAGGGGCGATTTCGCATCAGCTAAAGGTCGAAAACATAATTTTCCTATCTTGGTCACAGTTCACAAACGTTAGGGGACCTGGGGAGAGAGGTGGGTGGGAAAGACGTAAGCCAGACGAACGCTCTTTTTTCACTGTTTTTTTTTTACCTGTAAAAGAAAGCTTTTTCTACATAACATAACATAACATAACATAACATAACATAACATAAACAATGCTTAGCCAAAGCAAGTGCTTGTGAGGCTGGAATGGGAGCATTGAAGCAATTCGGTCACGAGTTTTTGGACCATCTATCGTAATCAATTTTCCATTTAATTGTGTTGGTGCCGCCCGATTCCTGTTTAAACTAAAACTGTTGGCATAATAAAATCGTTTTACTCCAATTCGATTTCTTAGTACTTTTTCGATTCTTTACATCGTGGATTTTTGTCTACGAGCTATTATGCTGTCTTGCAAATTTAGAAATATTTCTAAAACAGTAGGGTACACAATTAATCGTTTTTACAGGTTTTTTACGTTGGTTTCTTCCTTTTACTTCACTTTTGTGCATTTTTTGTATTGCGCATAGGATAACAATGGACGAAAGCAAAATGAAAGTGGACGAAAGCAAGAAAAAAGGACAAAACCAACGTAAAAAAACCTGTAATTATTATAAATTCAATGGGTCGACTCACGCTTGCAAAAAAAAAATGATCCAATTTACTTCGTCCCCTTCAGCAAAATTTACAACAAGAATTATTTACAACGTGACATCGATCAACTTGAATTTGGCCTACAAGACGACAAAGAGCATCTCTGACGCTTGTAGCTACCTTTTGTGAGTGTCTCATGCGGTAAAACGTTCTTTCCATTTATAGCAAGCTTCCCGCCAAAAGCGAAGTTACAAGTGTCAAAGAATGGAATGTCAGACCTCGTGGAAAAGTTGTTGCTTCATACGGGGTTCAAAAGCTTTCCAAAAGTTCTTACTTGTCAAACGGGGTAATGACCCATACTTGCTGATAATTACTTAATAACTGTCATTAGGTGTTCGAATGGAACGATACGGCCAAACATTGTATTGTGATGTTTTTGTAAGTGTGTCTCTGTTTGTATATCATAATAAATTTACGCAGTTCGTGAAGATGATTTCAAACAATAATACAGTATTATCAGCTCATGTGTCTGATTCGGTTTTAGGAGGGGCGATCGCTCCCACCGCCCCCCTTTGGATCCGCACTTCTGATCGGAAGCCAAATGGGCTTGATTAGTAATAAATTAATATAAATACAAACCCATTTCCGTTGGACATTCACATGCTTAAAACATCAGTGAAGGAATTAGAGTTTGTCATCACAGCGGCTCTTCCAGTTGCTGAGCGTTGTGCACCACAGACTTAGGCGTGGCATTCCACTTACCGGTGGAACGCACAGTAAAACATGATTTGTCAGTATGAGTTCTGAAAGCTGGCTTCTTGAGCTTCTTTGTGTGACCGCGAGTAAAATCGGTAATGGATAATTCCAAAAATGTATCAATTGATTTAAGGTAGGTATGTCAAAATAAGAT
This sequence comes from Lithobius niger, assembly GCA_023313725.1. NCBI lineage: Eukaryota > Metazoa > Arthropoda > Chilopoda > Lithobiomorpha > Lithobiidae > Lithobius > Lithobius niger. Next base: position 8,324 of record JAHWFP010227496.1, read on the forward strand.
CTCTTATTCGTTGAATTAATGGATTTTTTGTTTGTCAGTTTCGTAGTATGGAGACCATGCCTGTATACAATATTCAATTTTGGGGGATGACGGTTATATACAATTTCCATATTATATCAGCATCCCAGTTAAAGGGACACCCGGCCTACCTTATAACATTCCGCGTGCCAAATTACAGCTACGCGCAGATCGTCATCCGAGCAATTACGGCGCCAAGGTCGGCTGGGATGGTAGCTGCGTTCCTCGCATAGCTGCTGTCTCGGTTGGCTTTGGTACACGAGACAGAATCAAGTCAACGATTGTGTCGTCACAAACCGGAATGATTCTCGTATTTTAAAATCACAATTTATAATTTTTTAGGCTAGTGTCTTATAATTTTGCTTCGGCGATCTATTGGAATAATTAATTTTAATTTTTACCGCATTAGATTTTAGATTTCATGGTAATTATTAGAAAATTAGTAGATGTACACACAGAGATGAAACGTCATGATTATTGTACGCGCGCAATGCATCATATAGTTACGGGTCGTTCTTAACAATATTCAACAGAAAATCACCTAGACGCTACATTTTAAATCGGTTTTTTAGCAAGGGAAAGACTGACGGTAAGTAAATAGACGTTTGGGGCCGTACTTGATGTGGAGGGTCGAAAAATGGCGCTGGGAGGTATATCCCTTTAACGAAATCGGAACGTAAAGCGAAACACGTTTTGCGGGCTTTTTTACACACGTGTTCAATAATGCTTCCAAGGTAGTTCATGTCAAGTTGAGAAATTGGTTGATTGTCAAAAGAATAAATGAAATCTACATCGCTTTTTTTTCCCCCAAACAAAACACTTAAAAGAGTGGAAGCACATACTATAATTGGCAGAATGCCCAAGATTCTATTTGGCTGTAGCCACAACTTATGAATTTCGGCTGCAAAAACGATTCTCGCATTTTTCTGTTATATTTTGCCGTTAGGGGGTGGAATTGGATTTTGACAATATTTCTAGTGTCATCCGTAGTCAGCAGTTCTTTAAAACTACTTTCTAAAAAATGTTTTACACCATGAAATATTTTACCAGTGTAAGTGAGTGTCAACCGTCCTTCTTTCTCGCCATCGTTGCTAACCCATTATTATTATTAAGATGTGGTCATCGTGGCTGAATTGTGAGAGAGCTCAGCCTGGTTACTGGAGGTTTGAGGATCTAGTAGAACCCGTGGAAAGGGGACCTTGGTAAAGTCCCCGCCAGGACTGCCGGCCAGGGCAGTGTGGGCTATGGGATCTATTCTGAACAATCTTTCGGCCCTTACGATGAACGGAGGTTTCCCTGATCGAATTCCCGGGTTGGCACCTCCCTTTACCAGACATTTCTTCTTCTCTAAAAGTCTGGTAATGTTCAAAATTGAGCCGGTTCAGCCATACAAGCATTAAGTTGCTTCGGCCGACTTAAGGCTCAAAGAAAGTAATTTTTAAATAAATAAATAAAAAATTACTAGGGATGGATCGGTAACCGAAACCGAAACCGAATTTTCGGTTTTTACTGAAAACCGACACCGAAACCGATTCGATTTCGTGTCGGTTTTTCGTACGGTGTTCGAAAAATCAAAAAATGATTTGTTGTTTTGCATTTTTTTTAAATAATTATCATTTTATTCATATAAATGACAGCAAAGCTCTAGCTATTAAAACGAAATAGAAGAGGAAACTGATGGCACAACTAAACCCACGGTCTACGAAGCTGCTGAACGTGAAAGCAGAAGTGAGAGTTAGAAGCTAGTAATACTACTGTTACAAGAATAAAAAAAAACTTGAAATATCTGGTTGGGGTGGATGGTGGCAAAAACCGAAACCGAAACCGCGGTTTTTTGGGCGTGAAAACCGAAACCGAAGTCAAAAAATGAAACCGACCCATCCCTAATTATTACTACCATTACCATTATTATTATTATCATTTTTTTTTTCATGTTGGACGTGTTGATGTTGTGATTGGAATTGACATGCTCACTCGAACTGACTTAGAAATGCCAATAAATCCTCCATCTCTTACATCAAGCGTTATTTTACCGACATGAATCTAAATTATGGTACAAAGGTGGTTTAAAAACACTTCTTTGCATGTCTTCAAGAACATACTTTAATTCATGGCTCTTTTACCATAAAAATACAATTGGGAACCAGTCGATGCAAAAGGCTATTTTTTAATTAGTACAGCCGAAAAATCATATCTAGTAGAACTATATCAATGTCCTTTAGTAGGGAAGGAGACCAGACCGGAGTCACTTAAAGTGAACCAATTGAAAATCACCAATCACCAATTGAAAATCGCACGAAAATACCGTGGCGCCATCTGGCGGCAGTGATATGTTCACCTTTACAGCAAGAGGAAGTGTCAAATATTTACTCAATAATTAAGGGGGCTGTGGCTTGTTTGTTACGTTAAAAGAAGTGGCGTTGTGTATTCCTTAGCTTGATGCTAACAAGTGCTAGATAGCGCTAGATGTTGCTAGATTCTAGACTTTCAATCGGTGATATTGATACTTTAACCTGAAAAGGCATAAAAAAACTTACTGTTGACAGTGGGGAGGATCAGAATATTTTTGGACCTTACGGGGGGGGGGAAGGGGATCGGTTTTTTTCAGTGTCTTGGGAATGGATCATAGAAAATTTGGAAGTCATATTTTCAATTCCTCTGCCTCCCTCCCCCTCCATTACATAAATATAATGTCCTGTCCCGTAAGGCAATTGTAGGAAAATCTAACAGTTAACAGTTCGGCCTGCAAAAGTTAAAATTAGATTTAACGAGAAAATTTCAGTTTAAAAGAATCCCGTTGGAAACCCTGAATTAACAGTACGGAATATGATATTCCTGAACTATACTGTAGCTGGTAGGCAAGTAACGAAAGTCCTATTCACACGAACTGCGTATGGAAAACAATTTTAATTCCAGACATCTAACACAGGTACTGGTTAACCATGTTAGTTAACTTCACCTAACAAAAAACAAAAAAAAAAGCGAATCCAAACTGCATTAAAAAATTAAATCACTTAAATATTATACCCGTAACACGCACTCGCTAAGGATAAATAAAATTTCTCAACACCATAAAACTCGAGACGTAAATTAATTTAACGTTGGTCATTTTTTGCAGTTTTTTGCAGTTTTTTATTTTGGTCTGGTCGCAGGAAACTGTCGTTGTGGGTTTGTTAGTTGTCAGTTTCGGTGTCTTTACAGACAACTAAAATTAAGTCACGAGACGGTGGGATGCGTTTTTGCAGCTTAACGAGGGCACAAACCATAAAAAAAATTTTCAAATCCACTTCTAAAAAATAAACGTGTAATTTAAAACTGTAGTTGATGTTCCATGAGTAATAGTTTTCCCCCTTCCCTTCCTTTTTTTTAGCCATTAACAAGGGAAGAGTTCGGTTTACACGCAGAAAAATGAATGGGCTTAAGCGGTAAAAAGGGGGGAAAATCACAAAAGAATGTCACATCAGTTAAATTTTTTTTCTGCTTGTGTGTGCCTTTGCCTTAGCGTGGAACTGGAAAATTGTGCGAAAAATGTATACTAACAGTTTCAACCGGTATTAGTAAATCAAATTTCGTGCACGCAATCTTAGTCACGGTCGCATCACAAAAGTATATCTGCAATGTACAAGGCAAAGATGGGTGGGGGGTTGACGGTAATTGCAAAAAGCGATCTTGTACCCGACCCACAATTCATTCAGACAAAAGGAAAAAAAAAACTGGATGAAGAAAAAAGCCGTTAAGGTCCAGGTTGCTTGAAAATGTATACGAATGGTCTTCAACCAGTAGCCTAATTAAACGACGAGTCGCAGTTGCTTTACATTTCCCTTCGTGTTTTTAAGACACGATGACTGCGTGGAAAGATTAACATCAAATTTACAATTTACAGTAATTTACAGTAAACACGAAATGAGTGCAGAAAATCGAACACTGTTAAATACAAACATATCAATATGCAACAGGTATGAAATCTAAAACATGTAACGAGATATACTAAAGTGATAGACATGCCCTCTTTGAACAACTCACTGGATGTGAGGTTAAACAGTAAACGGTGTTCATACCGAATTTCGTTGGTATCAACTTAGGAGGAAACAACATTGCTTCAAAGTTTGACGTTTAACATGGAAGTTCATGCTGAGGCTTAATACCTTTTGATTCAGCGTCATACAATTTTGTTACTACTCAAATGGGATAATTGTTCCAATGATTTTATTTGTAATCATGTATTATAGTTTTGCCCTTATTTTTTAGTACTGCGTTTTGGCCACTTGGGGCAATACTTCACTTCACTTATTTGTCATGGCTTTTTTGTCATACAATAATCTCACTAATGATGTTTGATCGATGTTGTATTTCAGAGTCGATGGGCAAGATGGCCTGATGGGTACAACGACTCTCCCATGTGCAAGAGGTCAATGGTTCGAGTTTCACCACAGCCAATACTGGCGTTTTCGGGAAGAGAATGACCCTGTGATATATCATGCTCATGTCGACTACGGTAGGTAAAAGATCCTAGAAATTTCTGTTTGGCATTAACTAGTAATATTATCCCTCTCGCCTTCTGTCGTTATGGCTTTGGCTGGGAGCGTGTCAACCCTCCAGGTATTTGATAATTAAAATCCCAAAACCCCCAGCCGAAAGTTTAGTTGATTTATGAGAAACTCCTTTGCTCTGTTTCGCTTCCCTCTTTGTTGTAGAGCAGAGGCAGTAACTCCATATTAGCCATGGAGCTCGCATCAGTAAGAACCGTTGAGCTAGCTACAAGGGGCACTGGAGTAAGAAACAACGGGACCCTTAGTAAAGCTATTGCTGTGACAGCAGGTTTCGTAAGCTTAAAAACGGTTGTTTTTTCCAATCACTCAGGCTTCGAAACATAGATTAAGGTTGCAAACCGGAAGAAAAAAGATTCCATTTACTGAAAATTGTAGCAGCTACCAAAAATTTAAAAAAAGAGAATTTTTAAGTCCAATAAATTCGCTCTCACAGCATTGGCTTGACAAGCTACGGTGATGTTTTTACCTCCATTTTTATCCAGTGCTCCTTGTAGATAGCTCAACGGCTGGTTACAGATTCGAACTCCGCAGCGAATGGGTCCTTATTTTCACTACTCTTTAGATTTAGCGGCAAATAAAAGAGAAAAAAAACTGTTTGTCTAAAGGGATCACTCCGTTATTTGAAAAACGGAATAATAATTATGGAAACGGGTACACTACTGAGACCCGAGTTACAGGAAAGAAGATTATAAATGACATTCCGTAGACTATCGAAGTAACCATCCTTACATGAAAGAAAAATACAGACGTGGAATTGGTGAAGGGTTATTGATCCCAGTTACTAAACAGAGCGAAACCGAGTTGTAATAAACATTCAAAAAGAGGAGGAAAAACCACTTAGCAGCAACTTGACTAGTTAGAATACTTTACCATCTGCTCTTTCGGAAGCCAAATGGTTGTGATTGGCTTATTGCGTCTCTCCTTCATGAGGTTGTCTCTTAACACCTGCCTTTAGCTTCTTCTTCCCCGCTCCAACGCAGGGATGGGCTTTAAAAAAAAAAAGGTCATTAAGAGAAACTTTAAATATGGTTTCGTGAGTCCAACGGGCTATAAAACAAAAAGAGAAATCGTAGAATTACCTGTCTTTTTCAACTACTTTGGTATCTCCATTCTCTGGACGAAGACGGACAATTGGTAGGAAATAATTATGATCTTTTACATCATGCCACAATCGACATGAGCACCAATGTATCTCGGGGGGGGGGGGGGGGGGGGGAAGGGGAAGGCTTCACTTTCCGAATGCACAGCGGTTGTGTTGCGAGAAGGTAGTGGGGAGGGGGGGGGGGGAGGAGTGAATGACAAATTCGGCATTTGTACTCGCATCGCTTTAATAAAATACCATAGGGATTTCCTATACAAATTGTCCCGCTCCATTCCGAATCCTTCTCAGCACCATGCATTGAATACAACATTTTTTTAGCTTGACACAAAGTTTTGAGGATGTCACGGAGTCAAACGCCTTTGCAAGGACCAACCTCGATGTAACACTCATCATCGTTAATTTGGAATCCTGAATATAGTTAGGGAATTCCGACGAAGCATACACCGTGCTGCTGGTAATCAAGTGAACTTTAAAAAAACTAGCAAATAAAAACATCTTTGTTTCCTTATAGCTAACAGACTATTTCGACGCAGCTCAACGAAATAATAACATTTGATAATCGCATTTAACTACTGCTGGAAGCCAGTCAACCGTAAAAAACAAAAGGATTCCGTTAACGACACAGATTAGCTTCGTATGAAAAACGAATGCTTAGAGGAATTTCCTTCATCAAGGCGACCAAAGTGGCGTGTCATGGGCATCCCGAATATGAAACCTTAAATCGACGCATCATGGCGAAGCGGTTTGTATAAAACGAAGGTAGACAACATACGACGTGTTTGTACACAGCAGACGATGTGTTTATACCACAACTGACAGGAAACAATAACATACGCTACGTTGCTATGGTAACTTGAACTCTCGATTTTGTGTTGCATGAATGAATACGCAATTCACTGCAGCTGCTTCTTACGAAATTAAAAGGGCAGCTAAAAATTATACGTAAAATTTCTGAGAGCGTTAGATTGAACACCTTTTGACCTTCAGTTGTGATGGCTAAAACTTTTCAATTTTGCGATCGCCGTGACAGAAGTGTGAGCCTAAAATGTATCATCAAAGGCGGTGTAGGTCAACCATTCGAATCTTTGAATTATTGTTAAAAACTATCATTACTGATGATTGTTAGGCTTGCAGTTAAATGCTTTATTATCATACACGGCGATAGCTGTGAATATATCTGAATTGAAATCCTCTAACTAAAACTATTAATTTCTCCGTTCCTATTCTTTATATTTCGACCAAACTTGGCCAGATAGTAGATAGGTCTAGGAGGTATATTTATTTCCGTGCAAGAGTAAACGTACGGAGCCACACGTACAGTAAATTTGAAAACTGTTCACTTGTTGTTATTCTTGTTCTTGTTCTTGCGTGACACAGTTTCAGAAAAAACTACTGCACCTACCTAAAATCTGAAACATGATCTAGGCCAGAAATTTCCCTGTGCTTCATCCTCACAGAGACCACTTTTTCGATTGGTCAAGCCGTTCCGGAGTTACGGGACCCTGAACGATCTTTTTGATTGTTTTACATTGTTTTAACCATTGTAATTAGGGAACAATGCCACTCAGCAAACTCCAGATCCATTCTTCGGGCACGTGCTATGTCTTTGCTAAAAAGTCGATTGGTGAAGGGCGAAACCAAACTAAGCCCCCATTGGTACTTGGGTGGGTGACCTCCTGAGAATCCATTCCGGGTGTTGCAGACATAGGGCCTTCCGGCTTCGTCGGGCAGGTGACCGGGTGCGGTTAACGCTCGCTAAAACTCTTTGACCCCCTTTGACCCTAAACTAAGCTGCGTTGTTAATTTCGAGGCCCCGACATTCGCAGCTAAAAACGATCGAATGGCGTATTTATTTCGCAGATGCAGGCTTTCAGAGCAGAGTTGAATTGTTTCAAAGTAGCCAGCAACAATCGACTGCATGTTCGACTGCAGCTTTGTTCCGCGACGCCATAGCTGTAAAAAAGGTACACGGATTACAAACAAAGACGTCAAGTGTGCCGAAAAAAGGGTGCTGTTTAGGTGCTGTTGTGCTCAACCAATCATATATTTAAAACGTAAAGCACAATAGCACCTAAACAAATGCAATTTTCCCAATTGTACATTGATTATTTCAATTAAATATCATCAATTTTTATCCGTGTACATTTTAACAAGTGAAAATTAAATCATATAACCATGTATTTTACGGCACACATGATGTTTTTGTTTATAATTACTATTTTTAATCTAAAAGGCTACTTTGCAATTGTTATAAAGAATGTGAAGAATGTAAGCTTTATTAAAGGTAGCACGATGTGTATGTCTATACAGTATAGAAAACAAAAACGAACTTGTATGATGCGTAATGTAAGGTGTAACTGATCCGAAGTCAAAACAGCAATGGAACACAAATATACTTTCCTGTAATGTTTCAGAAACTGTAGTGTTGGTGTACTGTTTAATCCACGTGAAACCTTACTGCTGCATTCTAATGTTTTTACCATGCATTTTTACTTTGGCACACCACAGATCAGCTAATGATTGGTGCATTCTAATTGGCTAGACGACATCACTGGAAAATATTTAATAAAAATGGTTTCAGAGATCTTGAGTTCAATTCCCCGCTCATGCAGGCTGACATTTAAGTCCAAAAGGCAACTTAAATAGGTTTGCATACGTATGTATTTAAATTGAAGAGTAGGTACAAGGTATCATTTGTTTATGAAATTAAGCCTTTCGAAATAAGCCTACTACACTCTGATCAACTGCTTGATCATTTGACTGATTATTTTTGGTGTGGAAATGTCTATCAAGCAGCATAAAGAGTTGCGACAAGAAATGTTCTCGAACGAAGCGAGTCGACGCCGAATAAGCGAGCGTACGCGGGCGACTCGTCTAGTAATCATTAATACTTATTGGTAATAAATCAGTAGATGAAATTTAACAAGCCACAACAACCAAATTGACTAATTTAAATACAACGTAGTTAGCTAACTGATTTACAATATTGAATAACACACAGTTTTATTTTGTTTCGCTCAGGAATCGTGAATTAAAAAACTTTGGACGGAAAAAAATAATTTTAACTGCAGTGTTTATAATTATTTCAGACAGCTGTCCCGGGAGGCCAATAAATGAAACAAAATTTATAGCAACAGCATTAGACACAACCTAACATAATTTTGCAATTTAGTGTTTACATGGGGGGTACAAGAATTAGAACTGAAAAGCAATTTGTTACTAGTTCGAAGCCAATAAAGGTCACAAAAAATAGTTTTGGAAGCATGTTTACGTTGGAAGACCACGTCCTTAACCCTTTCCACCCGTTTTCTTTCATACTCATTATGTTTGGCCATCCAGTTTGCGTAATTGGCCGAAACTAACTAATACCTCGAAGTACCGGCCAAATCAAGCATTAAGAAAAAAATACATCCATAAATAAAATCAAGCCAAGTCATTAAGGCAAAGCCGTAGTTGTAATTATAACCCTGAAAAGTGGCCTCTTTCTCTATCAGGGCAAGGCATCTATACAAAATGGAGAAGAGAAGACGACGCACTCTGACTGCTGCGCCTTCTACTTGCTGGTCTTTTATGTGGCGAAAACGTTTAACGCGCAAAAAAGAGACCGATTATTTTACTCTGCGTAAGATTTGTTGGTTGCACCTTGGTATCGCGTTACATCCGATACGGCATTTCTTTATCTTCACATTTAACGGCAGAACACGCTCTGTTATGCTTTTTACGATTTTTTTTGTTGTTTTTTTTTTGGTCGGAGTACAGATAAGATTAGATGCACTGTTTCCCAGACAACTCGTGTAAATAAATACGCCAATAATTGCTACTTTCGTAATTTATTACAGTCCAGCGATATAATTTTGTATTTATTGGTTTAAGATTTATAGACAAGATTCCAACTAACACCTTTGCTAACCACGAACAGATGCTATCCACTGCTCTTTAAAATAAAATTAGAGAAACCCTGAAACGTAAAGGCTTTAATTTAAGCGACGGAGTTAAACAAGGCTAAATCCTGAAATCACTTTTCTCTACGAATAAATACCAAGGCATACAGGATTTTAGGTACATTTGTGTCACTATTAGCAGGTCCGGATTAATCACTGGGCAAAGTGGCACGTGTCCAGGCATCACTATGATTAAGGGTATAAGCGCAGCTTGCACATGAGGTTGTGCAGTTCACAAGCTTTTACGTGTTTCAGGTTAAGGCTTACAAAAAAAGAACTCCCAACTCTATACGTGATATGCCTCAAGTTATCAACTATATAGTCCAGAAACAACAAACTGTAAGCAAAAAACCCGCCAACTTTCAGCCTTTGAACGTCTTCGATATCGAAAACTGTTTGATCAAAAGCGAGCTACGTTTTCACTCATCAGACATACAACGCAACTTTAAAACTTGACGCATTGCTACGTTTTTTTTGGTTTTTTTTTTACTTGAATGTACCAGATATGTCGTATTTTTCTAATAAATTTACGTACAGTGAATTTTATCGAAATAATATTAAAGATTTTTGTTGCAATATCTTTTGTGTGAATTAAGTAAAATCAATGTGAACTTCTGCATAATGGCCCCTAGCTGCTAGTGTAGCGGGTTACGTAGTAACAATCGTCACATCCCAACGCTGAAATAGCTATTCGCATTGTCTTGACAATTCCTGTTAACAACACTGCAGGATGGCGATAATTTTCAGAAAAGAAAAAAATGAAGTGAGGAAGAATATACGATGTCCCGATTCCAATCCGTCTCTGATTGCAGTTTGAAATGCCGTGGTTCGTGAAATAAAGTTTTGATTTAGTCTTTTGACACATATTCAAGACTAAAGTGTAGAAAATTCTACCGTAACATTGAAGGGAATTACGAAAGTGAAGTGATGCTTTGGTGTAGGATTAGTGACGCGGTATTTAAATCATTTAGTTTTTTACTTATTTTTACTGCTAAATTCATTTCTGTAAATGACAAAAGGACGGGCGTTAATCGTTTCTTTTAACTCTTTGAAAAGTAATGTGCGACAAAAATGGTCTGAAAGAGGAGAGGGCCATCGCTTGTTTCGGCCTACAGATTAACGTTCTCAACTTGACAGATTGTGCGAGTGACGTTGAAATTATTTGCCAGGTAAGGAGCTTCTACTACTCAGTATACTGGGAATTTTATGAAAAAATGGACGAATGTTGGTTTGGCGTTTAGAGGATGCGCAAGCACATAGCTATACAAATTAATCTCAATACTATTATGTAGGTCGAAGCATCGTATTTTACCATATTCGAGAATACGGGTAAACAATAGCTGCCTGCACCCCCTTAAATAATTTCTTGACCCGGTCTTGGTATACAGCACGAAAAATTCACAATATAAGTCTCATAGCTTCGTTAAAATTATCTAGGATATGAAAATAGTATTGAAAACTAACCACTGGTAAGGAATCCCATGAACAACAGAAACATGAGCGAAAATTACAAACCAGGTTTATCAGGAGTACATGAATAATGAGGAATGAAGGATTCGAATTCAGTGTATTCTGGCGTTTGACCATACGCCTTGGTTATCGCAATCCTTCAAATCATAGGCAGTTTAGTGAAAATAAACATTTAATCGATGCCAGAATGTAACCAGCATCATAGATCTATAAACCAACAGAATTAACAACGAACATGAAGTAAGTGAACATCCAGCATAACCATAACGGCAAGCACGAATACAACTGTTATTGCTTTGCCTGTTACAAAATAAAACTTTAAAGGACAAAACTTCTAACGACGTAGACGTAAACGAAATTTTAAGAAAACATTACAGTAACATCTTTCAGTGCGCTACAGAATAGAGTTGAGTGAATTAATGGCAATAATGAACCACTCCGACAGTGACACATTAAGTGATGAGTGCTCAAAAAAATCAATAAGTTACGAATTAAAGGAAACGCATTAACACAACGAAAATCACGTAACTAAGGCTCGGTTAACCGTTACGAGATGACGTGATCAGGACTCCAACCAACAAACTTTCGAATCAGAACGGCACTCTCGATGAGCCATATTTTCAAGTATTTTAAACAAAAATATCTCTCACAAGACCGAAACTAGTATGCTTATAAGAGAAGCCGCCAAGTTTAATAAAAGTGTAGTACCATCAACCAACCAAGGAAAGGGCGCCAAGGTTAACCCTATTGACAAACAAATTTAGCAAGTTGCCCTCTTCCTTAGTTTAGTTTGAGCCAGGAGTGCTACAGTTACCTGCAAATACGACGGATTGTGTAAATATCAATGTCGGAGCCATTGTAAAGTCGAAGACCACCACGTTTCAACAGTCTAAGAAAGCATAAATACAAAGAAAGAAATTTAAGAAAATGAAAATGCGCTAAGTTTGCTGATTATTGGATTAAGCTTGGTGGCCGTTCCCTGCTGATGATATCACTACTTCAGGGGGTCGACCCTTTTTGGAAATTTGGCGGCTTCTCTTAGACCAGGAGCTAATAAATACATACAGGTCCGTATGGGAATGTCCATGTTTTAAGTATTGCCTCATATTCCATCCCTTGTCACAATGGGATGGGAGAGAAGCTGTGGATTTCGTTTCTCGGCGCCAAGGCAGTTGGATCATCATCACCACAATCTTATTTTACGAAGCGATAAAAGGTGACAACTTACGAGCACGTGCATGAACTGGCGTTGAGTCAGGAGGCGAAACATGCTACTTCTACCACAGTCGGCCTTGGCTTGGAGAGGCCATCGGTTTCACCACCTCATGCTTGTGAAACGCTGTTGCACGGGGAGGTACCGCATGCCTGGACTAATCATAGAGATGTGTTAGTTTTTCCCACTTATCTCTTAACTTATGTAAAAACCTATGCAGCATATTTTTAACGTGAGTTATCTCGGAAAATAGTTACGATCAGTAGTTCCAAATTTGGCCGCAGGGGATCACGAACCAGCAGGAGAGATGGAACACGCTTCAACATATTTATTATGGATACTCCGTCGGGACCTATGGGCTCTTTTATGTCGCTCCTGCTCAGACGGGGTTTGTTATTGGGTAGATTTTTTTTAGCGGTTTGCTTTTAACGTTTGCTTTAAAAAAAAATACTTCATCCTTTTATAATTCATGCTGAACCACACATTATTTGCATTGGCACATTAAATCGTTCGAAAACTAAAACCTGACTTAAAACTCCATGACACGTATTTAAGACTAACACCTTTTTGGCAGACGTGTTATTTATTAATATTGTTAATGGTATGCGGGTAAAGTCGAACCCAGACAAAGCTAAAAATACAACTATTGAAGGAACGATATTTAAAAGGCTGAATTTGGCTTACGCTAAAAAAGAATGGGTTGACTAGCCCCGTTTTTTAAAAAAACTGAAAAATGAATGGGTTATGAAAAATGTGAAAATCATTGGGACGCCAAGCAGGTGTGGCGGTGTACTAAACAGGGTTGTCAATGGTTTTTTAATATGACAGTTGACAATATACAATTTGTTACGCTCCTACCTAAATAGACCCATTCATGACTACAGGTTTGCAACGACCAAGACGAGGGAGTCAAATAGAACCGAGAAGATTTACGTGCCTAAGCCGATTATGGTAATAAAGCACGATTAATTTATCAAAAGTTGACGAATGTGGACCTATTTTATCTTTTTTTTTTGTCATGGATAACGTGGTAATAATTCTGCTATTACTGTTATAATTTGATTGATTGAGAGCCGACATACAACTACAAAACACATAAGTAAGCCAAGCCAACACCTGGCCATTAATGTGACTATGTTAAAAGATAAGCTCACAACTATCATCAGACAACGCAGCCTACTAACATTAACCGCCCCAAAACAAAACTTGTTAAGGGATTCCCATTAAGCTTGTCGGCCGTTTGAAGTCGTGATATCAAATGCCAAGCTCTTTCACGAAGGTAATCTCACCAAGTTCGAAAGTTAAATGAAAAATGTGAAAATTGCTTACTGCGTAATTTTCAAATATCTCATTCAGTGTTTGAAGTTTTATATTAGTTGGTAGGATTAAGTAGGGGAAAGTGCTTGGCGTTTGATAGATTACAACTTCAAATGGCAGAAAAGCTTGGCGGGAATCCTTACCAGGTTTTGTTTTCGGGAGGTATCACATATTGGTCCATATTGACAAAATTATTTTTTTTCTTAGCTATTACGAGATGAAAAACCATAATTTCAGTTTAGTGTACTTTTTTTGTGTGCATTATTTGGTTCCCAATAGTAGGTTTAGGTGTGTCTAAATCTTTGTCGAGAAGTCCAGCGCACTCGCATTATTTAGCAATTGGAAAAGCAACGATGTTTCTTTTAGTGCTGCTGTTATCGTGCTGCGTACTGATGTCTTCGTGTTCATTGTTGTTGTTCATTGACGTATTAGTAAAAGCGGTAAGTGGTTTCATATACCACAATGTTGCTGAACTGTTTAGTCCACGTAAAACCTTACTGCTGTACACACATATTTTTAACAGTTTTTACAGTTTCACTAGAGGACTGATTGGAGCATTCTACTTGGCTTAATGACATGGCTGAATAATCCTCTTAGTGTGGTTAGTATATAGAGACCTACAGATTAAGTAATTCAGGGTTCATGCGAGTCCTTAAAAACCTGGAAATGTCGTTGAAAAGAAATATGAAATTCAAGTTCTGAAATCTTGAATCTAAAATCTTGAAAAGTGATGTATGTATCATCAATAGGATGAACAGACATGGGACTTTACTTGAAGAATGCTGAACAATTTAGACCCGATGGCTAGTAGGTGAGTGTGTAGCCTACATTGTAGAATATATTATTCTTACCATAATTTTGAAAGTTGAACTATATTTTTAATTTTAATTCCGTGTCTAATGGTTGAATACAGCAGTAAGGTTTCACGAGGACTAAACAGTTCAGCAACACTGTGGTATATGGAACCTTAAAGGAAAGTTTATTTGTATTCCTTTGCTGTTTTGACTTCGGATCAGTTAAACCTTACCTTAAACATCAAACGAGTTCGTTTTTGTTTTCTAATTATTGTTTGTGTTGGGTTCGTTAATGGAGCAGATGACCCAGTATTATGGTCTAGCTCCCGTAGTACAGCTACAGCAATACAAAATGGGTAACCCGCGTGGGTTCGTGCTCCTTAAAAACAAAAACAAACAAACAACAACAACAAAATGGGGTGTCAGGTGGCTTGGTGTAGGATGACCGTCTCTTGTCCAGGAGGTCAAGGTTTGCTGCTGGCCTAAGCCATCCTCCTGACATTTTCAGGATGAGTAGGGCCTGTGGTGTCTTGTGCTCATGTTAATTGCTGCTTGTTAATTGCTTCTGCTTGGATTTCTCCAGCTAAATTGCCCCTCTCGTCGCTTACTCTATGTAGTGGGACAGATAAGCAGATTTGGGTTCGGCTCCTTTAAGTAAAAACAACAACAACAAATGCTGTAACTTTGATAAGTAACTTTGATTTTACGCTTTCCGTATACGCCAAACCAGCAAAAGGCACGTTCTTCGGTTAAAATATAACTATCAATACATTTTTAGCTGTACGTACGGCATGAAAGAATTTGTTTTCGTGAAACTTGTAGTAGCTAGTAATTTTTTTCAACATGAAAACGTTATGCTGTGCCACTTATATTGACTTTAATTTGTCAGGTGACCCAAGTCTCCCGATCAAGCGAAGTTTCAGCCTTTTCTGTCGGATTTTTTTTTTTTTTTTTTTTTTACCTCAGATGCCTGAACGCAGCTAACTCTCAACTCCAGAAGACTCGGGGATCTAGTGGTTGCCATGCTCATATATAGTTTATCCGAATAGGACGGACATTAATGCTCTCGTTGAAGCTTGGCGCCGACACATTAGCATGGGTCTTAACCACAATTAGCTTACTCTTCTTGTGTAATGAAACTATGGTGAAAATGCGCACGGTGGGATGTAGGGCAAAGGAGCTTCTCATCCTGGCTGATGTCTGTTTGTCTGGATTCACCATAACTTTCGAATTCATTGTCCGATTCATTTGAAAGGTTCGACGAGCCCTAATTTTGGATTAAGTTTGTAAATCGATCAAATTTGGTCATTAAGCTAGGATTCCATAGATTTTGATTTTCAAATACCAAAATTAATTAAAACCTCTCCATCGTTGATTCTAATTATTATTCAGAGAAATCGTTACAAATTAATTTACAACAAACCAATTTGACACACAAAACGACACCTAAAGGCACACGTGTCTCTCCTTTCAAAGGCTGCACACCATTCATGCATTTATTCAACATAAATAACGATCGTCTTCACATCGTCTTCCCTCAAATATGGCTACGGTTAATTTCGAACACGATTCTAGTGTGAATGGTTCTTCTGTCACGAGCTAAGCCTCATAGTGATCCAACTATAGTTTCAGCTCAGTTGTTTTATTACAACGGACATTTTAGCGTTTTAAGTTTTAAAAAAAACTCATTGAATTGCATGTTGCGTAAGAAAAAGCTCTTAAAATCTATTATCGATAGCAGCTATCGGCGAGCTCGTGCTCTCAAAACCAGCTGCGCCACTATTAGCAATGCGGTAAGTGACGTGATCATATGAATTTATTTGCACGAACGGACACGCAGTGGGACAACAACAAAAAATTTCTTTTCTTTCAGCTTCGCAGTTTTCATAGCATAAGCACAGATTTGAAATCCTAACACACCTTTCCTAATTGGATCCCACCTTTTCATTCATTGGCCATGCATTTTAAAAAAAAATTTAAACTTTATTTTACCTATATGCAAGACTTTAAAGATTGTTTTATCTTGTTTTAGTTTTTACCTTGCCGCCTTCGCATTCCCTATTTATCAAATATTTTTAAACGCATCTTAAATGCAGCCCCTTTTTAGGCTGGCAGTCAGCGATCCCCGCGATCCTTGTCAGACCTGTTGCTTCAGCAACAAACATATTATTATTATTATTATTATTATTATTAATATTATTATTATTATTATTATTAATTGAAATGTTAAGCATGATTTGCCGATTATGTGAACATTTCTAATAAATATGTAAAGTTGATCGCAACGCGTTTCGGAGCGTTTAACGTTCCATTAAAAAAATTCAAACAGGACGAGTTTGTGGTTTAAGATTCGCATCGCTTGGCGAAGCTCATAATTAAAATTGAACTACATGTAAATCCTCCATTTTGCATTGTACGTGT
Organism: Lithobius niger; assembly: GCA_023313725.1. NCBI lineage: Eukaryota > Metazoa > Arthropoda > Chilopoda > Lithobiomorpha > Lithobiidae > Lithobius > Lithobius niger. The sequence goes on from JAHWFP010227496.1 coordinate 25,150, forward strand.
GCGTCGTTTCATCAGCTACTGTTCGACCATAAAACGTATTAAGATAACAAATATTCATTCTTCCAGTTGACATATTTACTGGCGCGGCCTTCGATGAACTTGTTTATCAGAAGCCGTTATAGAATCAAAATCATCAGCAACGAACTGGCCATTTAAAAAATATAATTAACAGAGTCGCCGGTCTAATTACTAAAGGTATGAATGGTCCCTTTACATATACCGAACTTTATCGAAGAAATTATCTTGTTGGCAATTCGATAGTTAGTTGACCAAGACAGAATAATAATTAAGAAAAAAATAAATAAACCGTCTTGCTAATCCAACACAACCAGTCAAACGACTCGGTAAATCATTGGAGCGGAATTTCAACATGCGTTTGACGATCGATAGCTAATCTAAAGAATATCATTGGATAGAATTATAAGCTTAAGGGATTCACAACAAGAACGGATGGTGCATAATAAATTAGATTTAGTTAGATTATTGCATTCATTGAATGAAGTGAGCTCGATCCTGAGTGTCGTTGACTCATTGTTTTTATACGAGGTGAAATTATGAAGACGCCTTCCTGATTTATTTATCCCATTTTCCAGGCTTACAACAACTGGAAAGTGAACTACAATACTTAAAGGTACATGCCTCCATGTTGGTTTTGCTGTATGACTGCTTTTAGCAACATTAGTTAAAACGTGTATGTAAATTTTGCAAACGCATTTGTTTTTCCTGTGTTTTTTCCTCGTACGAGACGGTTTTGCTACATTCACTCAAACGTATGTAAAATTTGCGAAAGCTATATATGCGCAGGATGCACGAAAATAGGGAGCGGGTAACTCCTTTTAACAGTGTAAGTGTATAACCCAATTTAGGACGTAATCAATTAATTTTATACGAAAGGCTCATACAGTCCTAATCAGTTGACAGCTTGTAACACCAATAGAGACCCAAACAGATATTGAAGGAGTCAGTATCGGCAAAATACTTGTTCAGGCATCGGAATCGGTCAGCCTCTAATTTAAGTTGATGCTTGCCAAAATAAAAACAGCACACGCTCTGAAAGCTAATGTCTAGCTATAAAAAAAACAAAAGCTAAAGTGTTTCCCATTTCACCTAAAACAAACATGATGTAGCTAACCCGCTATTAAAATATAATAATAAATAAGCCTTCAAAAAAAAAACGATAAACCATTTAGGCTGCCACTCTTCTAAAAACATTCCGTTCGCCGCCTTTGGCGTAAGCGCCCTTGTATTCTCGTACCTTTCAAAGTAGGCTTTTTCCAGAAATTGACGCCACACATTACTGCTGGCCGTAAGAAAGCTTCAAAATATTGTTATTACTGCCATCATAAGGTCAAGACTATAATGCATTAGCGCAAGTTGACGTATCCTTAGCTTTACTCATTATCCACTGAGAACGCCGAGAAAGCTATTTTTGCCTAAGGCTGAGTGCTTCAACTATACCCGCACTCACTACGGGAAGGAAGGCAGTTATACAGAAATAGCGGCACTCATTAGTGTGTTATCTAAGCCAAGTGCGCAGTAAAAGTGGTTAGAGTGCGATAACATCACTGCCCAGTTACGACCATCCAGCTCCCAGAGTTCGTCTCTACTAATTGTCGGTCGTATGCCTTATCTTATCTGTTATGGAATATCAGATGAAAAGATAAGATATGAAGAAGCTTCTTCTTTCTGGACCCTGTCAGCCTGTAAGAAAGTGAATAGTGTAGTTCGCCGTTTTTTTTATTATTATTTTTAGTTATTTTGTGTTCGTCCCAATTTGGGTGATGGGCGAAAAAGATCAGCGGACACTGACTGCTTTTTTGTGTTTTTTTTTACTCGCTGGTGATGCGTTATATTGATGTTGAGATGCTCTCCGCTAATTTCCGTTACTCTATACGACTCACGTAGGGTACTTAACAAGGTGTATAGTATAAGTTGGGCAGAATAGTAGCAGTGAGTGGTAGTTCGTGAAGTTCTGGGTCATCCTTATAATTTATATAGAATCTTTTCCACAGTAGGCATACTTGCGGTCACTGACGTGGAGCGTACGTAGATGAACTGATAAATGATCTATTACACTGAAGATATTTACAAAATGTCTAGCGCTGAAAAAAAAGAGCGTGATTTGAAGGAGGGATCGGTGCGGGGGTTAGCATGATCGTGTGAGAACTTCAAACTAACACCCTACTTCACATTTTTATCCTGCAATTCGGATAAAACACAGAATTATTATTTTTTAATAGTTTCAGCAATAATAATAATATGTCAGCAGAATGTACATCATTAAAAACGTACGATGTGTGTGCGTGTTCCGCTGTTCCTCTTGATCTAAGGTACCTACAAAGATGTGAGTGGCGCCAAATGAATGAAAATAAAATTACATTTCGAGGAGGACTATAACATTATTTTTTGGGCCCTCAAATGCGTGAAAAACTAATCTGAAAATTGTGCATGACGTCAAAGGTCGATCCAGAAAACTAAACGGCAAGTAAGTTTGCCTGAGCAAAATTTGACGTCCCAAAATAATTTGGTAAAAAAAAAAAAACTTCAGCGCGTGTTTTGGAACTAGAAAAAAAATGAACGAAATCAACTGAACTACATGAAGCGTGGGTCGACGCCAACAGAGTGAGCGAAGCGATCGATATGGCTATTCATTTTAATGTTCATTTATTGAACGGCACCTTACGAGACTGTATTGAAGGTGAAGAACGAGAAAATGGGGTCAAACCAAAGAATCGAACCAGTGAACCTCCTGTAATAGCAGGGTCGAAAGATTGTTCAAAATAACCCGAACCAGTTCCCATAACTGCTGAAAGAAACTTCAGCAGCAATAAGGATGAAAAAAAAACACAAGGCTTCTAAATTTTTTTTCCTCATTCTTCTCACACTTTCATTATTGGCAGTTCACAATGTTGGCTTCATTGTGATTAATTATTTCAGTACTGTTTATTTCACTTTTTAACGTTATTTACTCTTTAAAGGGGCCATTTTAAACGAAATTTATTTCTTCAAAACTTGCTAATGAAGACTTTTTCATCAGTCACTGCAACGATTCACGTTTATGTTGTGGAGTATTTTTAACCCATGGAGTTTATGGGTTGACATTTTATTTTTTGGTGAAATTGCTGACATTTAAGGGGAATGTAATCTCCAAACAAAATTTGCACAAGTTATTCTCGACACCCCATCGGACAGAAATGGAACCTCCCGCGTGGTAGGTATTCCATCAAACTTGAATATTAAACATCTTAGAACCAGTGGTTCCCAACCTTTTTAAAATCGTGACCCCTCCCCCTTAAAAAAATTTGTTTCCGCGACCCCACTCCCAAGTAAATTCCTTCGCCCGCCGGTTTCACAAGTAGGGGGCCTGGGGTAGTGTTGTGAGCTCCCCTAGCGGGGTCCGGGGCTGATCCCAACGCTTTTTTTGCATTTTAAGCATTTTAAACGTCGTCATTTGCTCATAAAAAAAAATAGAACTCATATTTTATGGAATTATGCAATATAGTATATTATATAATTAGAATTAGATTTTAGAAGAGATAGTAGTACTTTACAATTAGTTGCTTTTATTAATGATTAAATTTCAGGAAAAAAATTTTAAGATTATAAGATTTAAAAAAAGGAAAATAATTTTTTTCCAGCTTTGTATCGCGACCGATAGGTTGAAAACCACTGCCTTAGACGTTTAAGACGTTTTCTCCGTCTCGCATCAATCATCTCGACTTCGACTAGACTTGTAAACCGACTGTCTCGTCGAGGACCGAGAAAAAGTAAGGAGATTTTCTCGAGTCGACCGCAACATTACAGACCTCCGCAAACTGATATAGCAACGCCACAGGGAGCCACCACTATAACCCTCGAAAACGGAGTTAACCAGCTACACGAAGAGGAATTTGATTTCTTTTCAATGTAGCGAGTTACGTTTCTCTGGTCGTGCGCCTCGCTCTTCCCTCTGCCGGGCATTTGTCAGCGTATACTGGTTCGAATCCCAGCCACCTGGTAACATGTAACGATGCTCGAGGAATAAGTATGTGGATTCACACAGCGTGTTTGTCTTCCTAGATTGGTAACGGAACACCATCGGAACACATAACTAACACTTATTTTTTTGGTGGATGGGTTCACACAATGGACCAGTCATTCTTTATTTCCCGGGAGGAAATCATCGGCGTTTTTAGAAATTTTGACCGGTGAAAGTTTAATTTTTGTTCTAGTTGGTCAGTGTTTTTATATTCACCCCCTTGAAGGCCAAAAAAATGTATGGCCTACCCCCCTCCCTCGAGAGAGGGTGGTAAACCATTATTTTTTTGGGGTGGGGGGGGGGGGGGGGGGGGAGGGTGACAATAAAAACACTATTTTTGGGCTTCAAAAATTATACTTTTCACCAGTCAAAATTTCTTAAAAGCCGTAGGTTCTGGGGGGCCCCCAGTATGTAAGCCTTAATAGATTTTTACGTTATTTCTAGTTTCATCCAGTGAATAGTTCTTGAAAACCACTTGTACACTTTTTGCGCCATGGGGTTATTTTTCATATTGCACGTATTGATGTTTTGAAGGGTATATGGACCACTGACTCCAACTGCCTTAGTAGTGTCAATAAATTCATCACTTAGTCAGACGTTATTCTACCGTCATGAATCATGAATTATGGTACAAAAGTGGTTAAAAGAACACTTTTTTGAATGTTTCCAAGAAAATACTTTAAGTCATGGATTGTTCTCCACGTAACTGGCAACCTGTCGAGGCAAAATGCTATTTTTAAATTAATTAGTCCAGAGGAAACGTCTACGCTTAACCTGAAATGGCATTAGAAAAGTTTGCTTTTTCGGTAGTGGGGAAAGGGAGAGTGGGGGCAGAATATTTCTGTACCTTGGTCGTTTTTTGTTTCAGGTTTTGGGAAGGGGGGGGGGGGGGGCATCGAACAGTAGGCTATACCTTTTACATCATTATATCGCAGTAGAACCAATTACAATTAACTAAATCCCGAAACGAGCCCACCAGTGGCTTGAGACAATTCGAGGGAAAAAAAAAAGATTAATGACCATAATGAACTGGTCCATAAAAGCAAATTAATATCTGAGAGGCACCGCGCTTGCCAAAATACAATAATTATTATTTTAAACTAATGTGAGGTCCATTTTTTTTTTGGCCAGTGGGAGGGTGTGGATGGCGATTCAAACTCGCATTAAAAAAAAAACAAAGGCCAAGACATCGACATCTTCCACGGAAGACGCCGCGAGGGATAATAGAAATTTAACAACACGCTTTGTAACAGACATAGTCTTAAAACGGCCAATCGCCTATAGGCCTACCTCTATAGACCCTATCCTTCATACAGCATATGATTAAGGAGGGGGGATATTCGATAGATATGGGATGTGGGGGATTTAATACTTACCCATCCATCCCTATTAGAATATCCCCCCCTTCCCCCACTCACTTTTAGGTAGGTCTATTTTTTTTGGCACTGATAATATTAATGACGTGTGGACATCCTCTTTGGCCCCCATCAATCATACCACGGTGAAATAGATCAAAAGCTGATTCTACTTTGTCAGTTGGGATGAGACTAATAAGCAGGAATAGGCTCCCAATGAAGTGAGACAAAAACTTAACGGTTTTGGTTGGCCAGGGCAATTTCCGTTTTTGCCTATCGTTACGCCTATTACATGTCCAAACGGAAGCTGACTGGGTTTGCGTGACTCGTCAAGCAGTTTATCAAGGTGTATTTAATATTATTATACCTTCCTGACTTATTTTTTTTGTTTAAAATGTGAGACAGATCCTTGTCACTGTCCCGTCATAACCGAGCAAAACGAGAGTTAATTGTTTTCGTTTGTTGTGTTAATTTGTACTTTAACCCTTCCGAGCCATCGCCGTTTGATAGAGTTTTGGCACGGACGGGGAAGTTGAGACACCTACATTAAATACAACATGACAAGTTATTTTGCCCCAAGGAAATAAATGAATTTGATGTTTGCAATGGAAGGCGAGAGAGAGTGTAAGGATGCCACCCAATGGGGTAATTATTTGACTTTCGATTTCGTAGAACGGCAATACACAATTGTTTGTTTGCAGATCTTAAAAAAAAAGCCATCATTTTAAACTGTCCTAGGAACCGGTCACTATTGAACATCTGGGGGACGGAGGTGGTTTGAAGAATTACACCCTTATTGAAATCTTCGATGTCTCTCCCCCCCCCCCACCTTACTTTTGCCTCACTCAAGGATTCCCCCCTCCCCCAATGAAAAGTAATTTTTTTTGACGCCTACAGGCTACTCATTGTAAACAATTTCCTGTAACTAAAGTACGTACAGCAGTTCGCAAGGCCAGGTTCTGAACTGCAGGAAAAACTCACCACATTTTCGAGAAAGGGTAACGCCATACTTCAGAATTAATCGTGTTCTTGAAAACGTTCGGCGATTGCATCGAGGTTCATAGCATTATAACAATATTCGGTTTGAAGAATGCGTATTGCCAGAACTCAAACAAGAGTTAGCACTGTTGCTAAGTATAGAACAAACGAGAGGCGGAGCCAAGTAACAGTGGATGATGAGTTTTGCGAGAACAGAGCATCCATGTCTCGGACGTGTAGGGATCCCCTTCTAGGTCGTATTTTCACACTCCAAAGACCCTGACTGCCCTGTTCTTGAAAACTGAGAAATTATTCAGCTTGTAATTTCTAAAACGTTCATCACATTGAACACAAACTGTGGGTTGCGTAGAACATTCACGATTAATTGTCCATCAAAGAATGTGAAAAGTTTTGTGAAAATCCAAGATGGCGGCCGAGAATAATAAAAATATGACTTTTGGTTTGTTCTTCTGCATCGTTTTTCAGACCCAACACAATCCCATTTCGAATAGTATTCCGAATTAATCAAAAGGGCATAAGTTATTTTTTTTTGCCATTTTCAGCAAACTAAAATCCATATTTTGACGCATTCAAATGAAATTGAGTACTAGCCTAGCCTTAAGTATATTTTTGATAAGGGTTATAATGTTTAATGATTGGCACCGCTTGGGGGAGCACAAAGGCTACCTAATGGACATATCTCTCTTTGCCAAATCAGAAAATAGGAACATTGCAGTTATATTCAATGTGACTAATGATGGTAAGTCGTGGAAAATGTTTTGTCTACTGATCATTTAGATACGTTTAAAGGGAAAACTGCAGCTATAATTAAACAAATTATAATGCATGCAAATTACAAATGGTGATGAAGATTATTAGTTGCTAGAAAACACTGGCTCGTTATTTCATGGGAGGCGCCACATAATATTGTACGACGAAGCTGCCCTCTAGTGAGAAAAAAAGTGCATAAGGAGGTAAGTCCATTTCTGTTTTAGGACAAAAGGAGGTATGTTGAACTTAACTCCGTTTGTCAAATTAGATCGACTTTGTGGCCTTACCTCCAACGGACACGTATACAAAATAAGCTAGAAAATGCAAGGATGGACTAATCTCTCAGAGCAAAGGGAATGTATAGACAAGCCATTTTTTGGACTAACCTAAAAAAATGCCAAAAATGGACTTATACCCTTTTATCAAAACGCCAAGGGTTGCATGACGCCATTTCAAAGATGGCGTTTGACAAGCTGGCTGGCACTAGTTGCCCAGCGCATTTTTAGCTTTTTTGTGTTAATTTTGTAAGTACCATTCATTTTCTCATTCTTGTCTTTTGCATATTTCATTGTCTTATGTGTTCTTGTAGGTGATCAAACTCAAAATAAAGTCGAAAATTAAAACGTTTTCTTGTGGTACATGGCTTACAGGACTGTGTCTGTCAGGGAAAACTTATTCAAGCATTTTCCTTGCTTCGCAGCCAATGTAATTGCGGACTGTGCGAATCGTCTGGTTTCCTGGTATTCTCCACATAAGGAAAGTGTAACGAAAGTTTGGCTTCCCAGAGAGGCGAGATTAATCGTTGGTTACCATGGTGACAGAATGATCAGCCAGCATTGACTGGTTAGGTCAAAATTTCGTTAATATTCGAGGAAAGGTGGCCAGTGGTGGTAAAAGCAACCAACAACCGCATGACGTAAAATTATTAAATACGGTACTTAAATTAACTGTAAACCGCTGTTAATAAATTAATGATAATTGTCGTAAAACGTAGTTTTGTTTACGGATCATATTATACAGGGTGTTCGGAAATTGGTGTCAAATATTTTGAGGGTCCGCTGTGTGATCAAAGATAAGAAGAAAAAGTCCTATAAACATGGGTCCGGAAATGCACCAGTCTTTAGTTACAGCCCCCCCCCCCCAGGTTTGGGGTAAACAGTTCTTAAATACCTCGTAATGATTCACCGTTTCCATTCCAAACTCAGGATATGTGCCATATCATACCTGGTATTTCAGTACTTCATAATACAGTATTGGGTCGCACAACTTATCAGAGGGAGAGGTAATTTTCTTATGGGGGGGGGGGATCAAACGTGGGGGAAGAGAGGAGTAACTGCTTTGGTCTTGTACTTTAATGAAACAAATTGTAGAAAAAACACATCGTGTGATTGAAAACAATCGAAAGTAGTACTGTACTTTCTTTCATTACGTGTAAAGACCAA
>JAHWFP010227496.1:34270-61476 GCA_023313725.1 Lithobius niger
AAAGTACAGTACTACTTTCGATTGTTTTCAATCACACGATGTGTTTTTTCTACAATTTGTTTCATTAAAGTACAAGACCAAAGCAGTTACTCCTCTCTTCCCCCACGTTTGATCCCCCCCCCCCATAAGAAAATTACCTCTCCCTCTGATAAGTTGTGCGACCCAATACTGTACTATGAAGTACTGAAATACCAGGTATGATATGGCACATATCCTGAGTTTGGAATGGAAACGGTGAATCATTACGAGGTATTTAAGAACTGTTTACCCCAAACCTGGGGGGGGGGGGCTGTAACTAAAGACTGGTGCATTTCCGGACCCATGTTTATAGGACTTTTTCTTCTTATCTTTGATCACACAGCGGACCCTCAAAATATTTGACACCAATTTCCGAACACCCTGTATTTTAAATATAAGGAACAATATTTTCATTAACAATAAAACACGCATGTACTTTGGTTGAAGCGCCTTGACTGAAATTAATATGTTTGTCCTAAAACAGTTGTCTACTTTCTTGACGGGTTACTTTCGGTAAGTTTGTAATGAATTGTTGGGGGAAACAAAACTATTTTATCGAGGCGGCGGCAAAAGTACCATTCCTATAAACACTAAACGGATCAGTGCTGTTGTTTTTCTTTTAGGGAGAACAAACTTAAAACTGCCCCACGACGATGAGAGGGACAATTTAGCTAGAGAAAAACGAACCAGTTAACAGCAATTTGTATACTTTCATCATTTTGTGCAAACAGGAATTATGAATTAACGCGAGACACTACGGCAGTGAAAGTAGACCGTATTGTCCAAGTTCATATCTTTAATTTAACGTCGATGTTTAAAGCAGACGGTATATTGTCGTTGCATTTGAAATGACAATATATAATAATAATAATAACATTTTTACCCTGGAAGGGGGTGAAGAAACACAGAAGGGCCACAGAAGCTGCCACTAACTCCGGTCCTACAAATGATGAGCGGCGTCACAGATAAGGACGCTTAAGGAAGGCAGTTAGGTCAGTGCGATTTAGCAAGCCCCGAAAAATCCGCAATGAAGATGCCGATACAGTCTCCTCAGAAAGCGAGTTCCAGGGAGAAACCACGCGGTTGGCAAAGAAATGTTTGCGACAATCACGGTTACACCTGGATCCCCGAAGTTTAATTTACCACAATAGTGATAAGGCACTGGAAGGGGCGTGACCCAATAACACCAGTCCCAATTAAAAGCAACCAAAGTACACAGAAGTTAAAACAAAAATACCGCAATTGAAAATTTTGGCGGATATTAGTGGATAGAGCCGGAATGGTTGTGAGGCGCAATACCGTACCGCAATGCGTGATGGGGGTTGTCTACTAGCAAAGCCTCTTGATAAATGGTGTAAGGTTTTCTGAGAGCAACTCCCTGCTGAAGCCTTCCTCCGTTTTCATACCAACCGTCCTGGAATGAAGAGAATTCCAAATTGGTACCACCCTGACCGCAAAAAAGTTTTTCCTACATTCAAGCCGTGACCTCTGCGCCGCCAATTTCCATGGGTGACCCCTAGTATCATGAATACTCGGGGCAAGATCGAAAAAAGGTAAGTCCACTGAAATAAGGTTGTGTAAAATCTTATACGTTAAAATGAAATCGTATCTCAGTCGACGCAACTCCAATAGCTCCAGGCCGGTCAAAGCAAGCCGATCCAGGTGATTTACCTCACGAAGTCCAGGAAGGCGCTTTGTAAATTTTCTCTGTACAGACTCGATTAAGTCGATGTCCTTAGCTAAAAATGGTGACCAAACTGGTGTTGCGTATTCAAGGATTGGGCGAATAAAAACTTTGAATTTCCAAACCTTTGTTAACAAATTTCCCGAAGTGAAACAACGGTTAACCACTGCCAAACGATGAAATGCCATGGCACTGACCTTCAGACAATGTGTCGATGCCTTTAAATCTGATGTAAAACAGATACCGAGATCCTGAATTTTCTCGACAGCTGGAAGAGTATTCCTACCAAGCAGATAGCTGTAGCCTGGGGGATCTGGGCCAACATGAAAAAGTTGGCATTTTGAGTTTGAAAGAGGCAACTGCCAAATATCGGACCATGATAAGACATTTTCAATCAATAAGAGAATGACCCCTTGTAAAATCGATCGAACTCAGGTCGAAAAAAGGTACGTCTAAAGGCAACAACCCATGGAGAATTTTATACGTCAAAATATACCGTCTGCTTTAAACATCAAGTTGTCGTTTCAAATGCAACTCGAGTGCAGTTTAAGTTTCGATAAATTTTCTCAGCCATTCGTTACATTCCCTAGCTGATAAAAACACCTTGCGCAAGCGTTCGATATTGTTCAGCTTCAGAACGCAACTACTGTTTGAAAAAAAAATCGATAAAAGACTACGCTCTTGTCAACTTACTACTGTTAAAACAAGCACACTGTATTTTATCAGATAAAACTGTCATCTTTGTCCCTCCATGTTGTTTTACGATCGAATCATCTGGTTTCTTGGTCTTCGCCCCATGACGCAAGATATGACTAAATTACATTTAGTAAGCCTATAAACCAATTTCTAAACAAATACGACGTACGTGATTAGTCACGTGAGACATGAGCTGGCTTCCCATCAATGGACGATTAGTATTTGGTTACCATGGTGACAGAACGATCAGCCAGCATCAGCTTTCCACCCAAGCCTGTTAGGTCTAATCGCCGGTTAATATTCAAAGCGTGGCGGTAGAAGCAATTGCAGTACGCAGCGTTAAATACGGTATTTAAATTAAGCGTAAATAGCTGAAAATAAATTAATAATAGGCCTAATCGTCACAAAATTTAGCAGTGGTTGTGGATAATATTCTAATTTAATTCTAGGAAACAATATTTTCATTAAAAATAAAACAGGCATTTACTTTTGTTGACGCGCCGTGGCTGGTACTAATGTTCATCCTACAACAATCGTCAGCTTTCACGGTGAGTTAGGCTATTTTCGGCAAGTTTGTGATGGATCCTTGGGGAAACAAAACTCCATAGGAGACGGTATATTCTCGTTTCAAATGCCACTCGAGCGTAGTTTAAGTATCGATAAGTGTTTTTAACCTCTCGTTTAAATTCCCAAACAGGTAAAACCACCTCGTGCAAGCGCGCCGTATTTTTTCAACTTCGGAATAGAACTCATTTATCGATAAAAAGCTACGCAAGTGTTTCCTGTGTCTCCTCTATATATTTTTTTCTTAAGTGGTTACGAATTATATTTAGTTAAATTTCCACCAATGAAGGTCCTAAGTTATCATTGAACCTTAGTTTTCTGAAAATCCAAAATGGCGGTGAAAATGGCGTCCAAAAACGTTTTTGGTTTGTAAGTTCTAAACCATTCACCAGAATTACTGAACAAAAAAAACTAGTTACGGATAATATTTACGAATTAAATATTCTTGAAGAAACGTCAATTTAAAGTTTGTGATAACTCAAAGATCGGGGCAGAAAATGACGTCGAAAATGGCGTTTTCGGATTTTAACTTGAAAACCGTTAATTACGAATGATCTTCAAAAAAAAATTACTTACGTATTGGTTCTATTACATATTTTTTTAAAGCAAACTTTGTGATCCAAATTTATCTTTTATTTAATGGAACTTTTATTATCGTTTATTCGAACAGGGGGTGGGGTGGGGGGGGGATGGGGTCTAGTAGAGAAATCTACTGTTTACAGCGCAGTCGGTTAACATTTTATTATACGAGGTAAGCGAGCGCAAAGCGAAGAAGATAGGAACATATCTGCAAAATATGAAAAAAAAACCTTCACGGTGTTATCTCCCTACATAATGCACTATGACACTTGTTAGAAATACATTGGATCCAAAAAGATCTTGGATTAGGCCGCTAAAAATTAATTAAGTGATTTTCAACAGCGCACGCACGGATTTTTTCTTAGCGCATGAAACGTTTTTAAAGCCATAGTGTAAAAAAACGATTTCCGTTATCGCATCAACGCTTTCACCGAATACTCTTGACCATATCAGACCAAGATCCATTCACATCACCGTCTCAAGAGAATTTAAGGGCCGTTTAAAGGGCGTCACAATTAAAAACCTGGAGCAAAAGAAAGACTTATCCAACGTTATCGACACTTATAACGTGGCTGAACCCGGCAATAAACCATAGATATTGTACATCACAACAAATTGTAAACTAATGGAGTTTTTTGTTTGGTAAGAAAAAAAAAATCTCCTGCACTTGAGTAATCACGAATAAAAAGTTAAAGAAAAGCGCGCACCCGCATCAATTTTTTTTAGTACCCCTCTTGAGAACCATTTAATTTCTTTTTAGTGGAATTAAGCAAGTAATGAACATGATTATATGCAAGTTATTACGTTACGATAAGGAGTCCAAAAGCTTTAAGACCATCACCGCATCGGAGATGGTAAAACACTATTCAACTGTTTTAGATTTACAATCATCGAGCGATTTCACTATCGTACTCTCATTTACTACAACTTTAAAGGAAGTAGTTTTTTTTTCACAGAAACTCGTTAAACGCAGAAAGAAAGATAAACGCTAATTAATTCCTTTGAATTCCATTATTGCGTAAACATCATCCCTCAACGCAAGTCAGATGTCTGTAAGTTAAACTTGTTTAACGCACCTGTGGAAAAATTTGTTTTTGACACTTTGCAAGACACCCTGAAGTACTTTGGATGAAAGCTAGGCTTTCTATGATTATTTACATAAGTAAATTGCTTCCTCTAAGTGCGATGTTTTGTATATGTCTGAAGTGTGTTTATTGGTGACCATTCAGCGACTAGTAAAGCTTTGATTTATATAATAACTGAGTAGATAGGTGTGGTTATCAGTGTAAGTTTGATTGTTTTGCGGAAAGAAAACAAAAATTCTCAACTGAAGAGCCGATGAAAGGAAAAGTAGGCCTAATCAAGTTCTTTCTCCTTTAAGTGGAAATTCTCAGGGCCAATCGATTGTATAAAGTCTGGCCTAGGTATAGCTGAGCTGCAAGACTCATTTGTCTTTGGTAAACGACGTAGTTCTCGCAACCTGGTCTTCTACTAATGGTCACCTTCATTCCTCCGACTTCTAAAATGACATTCATCCACAAGACTTGAGTATCCCTCTTGCAGTTACCTTTGGGTAATAATTACACCTTGGTAATTGTCTTCTTGACAGCTTGCAAGAGCTTCTGACTAAAAGGGGAGGATGTTTAGTGGCAATTTTCCTCTTGTTATTCGCAACACTTAGCCCTTGGGAATCACCAATCTAACCCAATACATCAATGGATCATTGGTCCTTACGGTAGTCGCCTAGCAACGGGTGTGTTATTAAAATAATGAGAGCTACTGCGCTCTTGCTATAGTCTTTAGCCAAGACTTACTATTGTGATAAAGACACGATAAATGCCAACAAAAGGGGTTGGATTTCTTTTATTTCTTAATAATATGCAATTATCAATGCTTAAGAGAAAGTTGTTATTAAAAATGGGCATGATAATAATGCTAATGTGTTGGTTGGTGTCACCATCTCAGGAAATTCAACAATTGCAGTTCCGGTTGCCTAAGACAATGGCCAATTGGCGGATTATGGTGTAGGCATAACAACTCTTAGGGCGAGTTTACACAACGACAGTTTTCTCGCTCACTAGCTTTTACTTGATCAATATTAAATCTGATGGTTGCTTCTCGCCTTTACCGGAGTATGCGGCTTTAGAGTTGTCTATGCGTATTAGTAACCATGGCAACGACGCAGACGCAAATCTTCTCTTCGTGTCTCGTCACACGGCGTACAATGCTTGCAACATTTGAGCGTCGATTTATGACAACAAGAAAACAATTTTGACTGCATTACAAGACAACGGACTGTTTTTTGTATGCCGGCATTCGATGGTTTGTCTTCGATTCGATAGCTACGAAATGGACGCCATGTTGGATTTTGAATTCTCGCTGCGAGAAGCTATTTATTCTACCGACGTTTGATCTTTGCTAGATGCTGTACTGTGAGGGAGAATAGCAAATTTGGAAGTAGCGTGAAATGACAACAATCTTGTAGCAATGTTTAAAATTACTGTAGCACTTTGTTTTTTATCCGTGTTGTTAGTTATAATACAAACAATTTGTTATCAATTACCGCATTCATTTAATAGCAACGGGAAACTAATCATCAATAAATAACGGTTGACTAGCAAATAGCATTTGCGAGCGAGAATGACTTGTTGCGTAACATTATTGGCTCCTGTATGACGTCAACACGCTAAAATTTGTACGCAACGGAATTCTTTCATTTCCAGACTTTACATTTTTAGTTTTTTTTTTTAATTGGAAGAATCTAGTGCCACTGGTTCCTTTTATGTACCCAATGATGTCAACCAACGATGTGCTGGTACTTTACCGTCTTTACTGGCTATTTGCCGTCATGTCCTCATGAGTTAGCCACTGACGAACGAGAATAGTGTATCTTTGGCCGCCTGAGCGAACTATTTCAGTCACGTGATACGCGCGTCACGGCAAACAGCCGTGGCTCGTAGTTTAGGTTTTTGTTTTCGGAGCCTTACCACTTTTTAACTTCATTATCTGGCCTCAGTAGCCTATCAAGCCGTAGCGGGATCAAAAATACTCAAGTTTTCACTTACGAATCAGGTTGCACGCAGCACTTTTAACAATAGCTTGAACTTGAGGGGGCGGAAAATGGCCTTGAACGCCTGAAAATGTTGCCTTTGATCTAATCGCAAAAGGCTCGACCTACTTTGAGATTAAAAAGCTTAGCCTATCCATCTTCTCGAATTGGCAGTGAACGTCAAATGTTAAGTTATCGTTACATATACCGGATTTGCGGCGAATGCAGCTTATAATCTTATTGTTTATCTTGTTTCGTGAGAGGATTTTATGGTTTGTTCGTCTTTTAACGGAAAACCGATTCTCATCTTCAAAGTCTTCCTTTTACACGTAAAACGAGACACGTTTTACGATCCATGATTCAAACAGATGAAGTCAGCATCCATTGCGTCTTGTAACTAAACGGGCAAACATCACGAATTTTGTAAAAACGAAGTAAAATTAGAACTTGAAGAGGGAAACAAGCTATTGAATACTTGTCTTGGTCTTTTTGACAACTATATTCACAAAAAGAACGACTGCATAAAGCACCCGTTGCATAAAGCCTTTTATACCTTTTTAAGTGAATTTACACATATCGCCGTAAATTATATAAACGAAAAAAGAAAACAAGCCAAAGAGCGAAAAGTGTTACAAAAGAAATATCGTGGTACAGTAAGCCACTTTTATGCACTTACGTTTCATTGGAGTGGCATGACCCGGATTCGAACAGGCAACCCAATCCGTTCCAAGATCATCAGTGACGAAACGTTTTTACCAGTGGAGGAGAGGGCATATCCGTAAAAAAAAGTCGAAGTAACTTCATTTTCAACTGCTAAGATTATCTCGGGACGGGGAAGGACAATTTTTCTAGGAAATACCCAGGACCTTTTAAATGCCACAATCGACACGAGAGTGCAATTGCTGGGTCCTTCTCTTCCCGAAAACGCACAGCGATGGGCCGAATTCATGATCGAAACTGGGATCTTTGGCTTTTGAGACGGTCGTTCTACCTGTAGTTGAGCCACATTGGCCCCCTGTAACACGCATAAAAGTGGCTTACTTTCCTATGCTATTTCTAATGTATGATATTCGCTCTTTGGCACGTTTTCCTTTTTCCGTTTATGCCGAGTAACAAAGATTGGAAAGGGGACAAAGTCCCTCCCACATCTGCCGATGAGGGAACTATGAGAGACTACCAATCTCCTTCAGCGGTGGGATCGATATTGGTATATCAAGGTGTGGTTCTTACGAAATCCTCAGCACGAACTTCCATGTTAAACGTTAAACTTTGATACCTAAAGTTTCTTCCAGAATTGACTTAGATCAACGAAGTTTGGTATTTAAGGTCGTGGTGTAAATATTTTATGGTATTAATTGTTGTTTTGCTTGTAGAGGCACGAACCCAAACATTTAATGACAACAATCGGACCGTTTGGACTCCTTAGCATGGCGAGAAGGAGGAGGCGGTGGTGCTGTTGTTACTCTTAGCCCTTTACTGGGGATGGAACCAATCGACCGATTTTAAGATGGATCAGGGCGTTTTGAAAGCTATTTTAATGTGACTACAATATTCTTATTCTTCTTGTTTTTGTTGGGGAAATTTTGCTTTCACCTAGAGATCAAACCAACGAACCGATTTAAAACTTGTATAACTTAAAACAAAGGTTTGAAGAAGGCCTAGGGCCTTTTGAATGCTATTTTAAGTTACTACAATATTGTTGTTGTTCGTCTTCTTCTTGGAAAATTTTGCTCTCAGCTAGAACCAATGAATATTTTTATAGCTTAAAATGAAAATTCATAAGGATCAGGGCCTTTGAACGCTATTTTAATGTGACTACTACTTCTTGTTGGGTAAATTTGGCTTTCACCTAGATCGAACCAATGAACCTGTTTTCAGCTTAGGGTCTTTTGGGCCTTTTGAACGCTATTTTAATGCGACTACAGTATTGTTGTCATTCTTCTTCTTCATGTTGGGGAAATTTTGCTTTCACATATACATCGATCCAGTGAACAAATTTTCAACCTTTATAGCTTAAAACATAAACCAGATCCTTTTGAATGCTATTTGTTTGTCATTGGTTTATCTCAAAATGCGTTCATTTCAGTTATCTTGAATTGCGATTATCTCATGTCAAAATTCTGAAAGTTGTGAAATCTACCCAAAACTGGTAGAAAAACCCGCCAAGTTTCCAAAAAACGGTCGGCCTTTGAAGGTAGTGATATCATTCAACCAGGGAAAGGCCGCCATGGTCAATCCTATTAGCCGAGTTAACGCACCCAGTAATACTTTGGATGTTAAATGAAAACTTGAAGATTGCTACAGCGAGTAGCAATCTTCGAGTTTTCATTTAACTTTCGAACTATTAGTCGGTGCGATTAACTCGGCTAATAGTATTGACCATGGTGGCCTTTCCCTGGTTGAATGATATCACTACCTTCAAAGGCCGACCGTTTTCGTAAACTTGGCGAGTTTTTCTACCAGTTTTGGTTTTGGGTAGATTTCATTTACTTGAAGTATCTCCAAGAAAGAAAAAATAGATATTAATATTAAAAAAGCGCTTTGGCGTATATGGATGTAAGCCTTACAAATACTTAATGCTCTAAAGCAACAGATACAAGAAAAAAGACACGTCAACCATGAGCGGCACACTAATACATGTTATAGAAGCTACAGCTTGTTTTTTGAGATGTTGGAGCTTCTTTTACACGTATTAGTGCGACGTTGATGATTTGCGTGTATTGTTATTGTGTCTGTTCCTTTAGAGCACTAAGTTTATTTTAAGGCTCACATCCGTACTTTATACGTTTAAGCGTTTAATACCAATTCTATATACTTTCTAGGGTTCTACCAAGATCAGAGAGTTTCCGATTCAACTTCGCTTGATTTCTCTCCAATTCTAAAACGTCTCGTAAAGTTCAAAATTGAGCCAGTTCATCGCATGAGCTTGTCATTAGCCTCAAAGAATCTGTTTTTTAAATGTCAACTGCAGACCCTTCCTTCAGTTTTCATTCAAATGGCAAAGGAACCACGATTGGATTTGTTTACTTATCTCATACAACTTCTTTCTTTGATGGTATTTACCTTTCTTCTTTTATTGGTTTTTTCCTGACATTCAGTCAAAATTACGTAACTGTTGTAAATGCCATTTTTGTTCGGGATGGTCGCCACAAATACCCACTTGGAGAATTATTTCACTAGTGCAAAAATTTGTATATACATTTCGCTTGCGCCGAACCATACGCGAGGGTCAGTACTCGGCGAACGCAGTCATTGTGACAGTCAGTCACAACGAAGTACAACGTGGTGACATCACGCGTCGATACCAAACAACGCCAACATAAGGCAAGTATAGCGATACACCCTGAGTTCCAACAGCAATACTGCCATCCGCATCTCATCCGTAACTCCGCCCGACAATCCCTCTACACACGAACGGGCTACCAAAGCACACTCCCACACGCTCGCATGATGATTTCGGCGCTGACAGCTTTGGCGCCGAAGGGTTTTTAACAAATTTTATATAAGTAAAATAAGTACTTGAGTACCGCAAGTCAAGGCCGACCGAGGCAGAACTCGCGTGTCCTACCTCCCGACTCGACGCATTTCACGCGCGTGCGGAAAACTGATGCCTTTTAGTGCTGCTCTGCTAAAATAAGATTTTAACGATGTTGAATCGATTGGCCTGTATCTGAGAAACGAAACAGACAGCTTCTCTCCTAGACAACCTTGTGACGAGAGAGATGGAAAATGAAGCAATGGTTACAACCAGGGGAGTCGTGCACCCACACAATTTGGAGGAGCACAACCTTTTCCAGCTAGGGAGTCTGGGTGAGCGCTGTGAGCTCCCCCGGCGGGGTTCCCGGAAGCTCACGCATTTTCACCAATTATAATGAGTTTGAGACAGCTGGAATACCCAAATTGACACTTTTTGAATGGGAGGCCTGGTGCACACAACCCAAAATTGTTAATACTTTTGGGAAATTGAGATGAGGCCGGGGGCCCCGGGGGGGGGGGAATGGGCACGTGCCCTGGTTACAAAATGGACACTTCATATGTTTACTCGTTCCTGAGATTACTGTCCCTTATCGTTTCGTTCAAGACGACACACTTTATTTGTGAAACTTAAACCTTTCCGTTTTTTCTCTCTTTTTTTACGTGCGGAAATTCCCTAATTCATGAACCTGGAATAAATGTATCGAAAAACCGAAACACCTTTACTGCCAACATCACAAGTTTCTTTGTTTTTCTTCACGAAAGGGTCATCAATCACGGTAAAAACGTGACGAAGGCCAGTGCCATATTGCACGCATTCTTCCACAATACGGCAGAAGACTGTAATCACCTTTACCATCCTTGGCCCGGGGGCAACAATAACCCATCGTGCAGGCACACCCCCTCCCAATAGAAGTCGCCATTTGTTTTGCACTTTATGCCCACGCACGGCAAACGCTGGATCGGAACAAGAGATAAGGCCGAGTTTTTCCCCATCTACCATTCTCTATCTCTCCTTGATTTCAATTATCATATCTGATATCGCGCAGAACGCGTGTCGGATGAAGGGTTTGGGACCAGTGTGTTTACATAAGGAACTGATATGATTATCGTAATCAAGAACAGGATCATGTTAGCACTAGTCGTTATGATGGGTGTAATTCCCGGTAAAGGTCTCGTTCTACGTATAATAAACACGCTAATCGAAATAGCAACCGCCTACCGGTGATTATCTTCAATGGAAATGTTTGACGATGCTTAAAAGTCTGAGGCCTACCCTTTTTCAGAGGCGTTTTATGAAGGAAAGGAATTTGGTATCATTCAGTTTAAAAGTAGGTTGCTTGATTTGGGGTTTTCTTTTGTCTAAGCAAGAGAGTCGTTGAGGCAAAATGCATGAAGAGTCGATTTCAGGCACGCCATGATTCGATCGAGATGAGCTAGAGGTCTCGTAAGCTGAGACTCAGGTGGACCGTAATTTATGGAAATGAGACCGACACTGCCGAGACGGAGACGACATCGATATTAATGAATGGTAATGTAGCGACAAATTTCAAAACAAAAAAACCGCTACCGTACATAAACTGGGCAAAAGTGAGTTGTCCGATCATAGCATTTAACGCATATCAAGAAACTTCAAGAATGTGATAAGATTGATGACCACAATGCTTCACATGCTTTTTCTTTTTTTGCTTTAAACTCATTTTCGTGACGTGTTAGCCCGTCGACGCTTGCCTCAAACAAAATGATATTAATAAACAAAAACGTATCGTTAAAAGTTAAAAGTAAGGGTAAGGACAAGCTGTAAGGAAAAACCTGTAAGGAACAAGGACAAGCTTTGACTGTAAGGATCTAGGTGTCAAATTTGGCCAGTAAGACGCTGCTAAGCATTAGACCCTTACTATCCGGTTTTTGACGAACAGCTGTCTGAAATCGTCCTATAAAGACCCATGAGATGATCCAATGATAGTGGGGGTGTGGGTTTCCTACTTTGCTTTAGGTTGAAATTTTTTTTCGGTTTGATAACATGGCAGTGATTCCAAGCAAGACAACCTGCTCAAGAGTAAGCGTGTACACCCATTCTGTCTGAGTTACTAAGTCATTAACAAATAGACATAAATCGCTGGAAATAATATTAAGGAAAATTGAAAATTAGCCAACAGCGAAAATCGTACACTAGAAATAACGTAGTTCAGTAAGCCACATTTATGCACTTACGTTTCATCGGAGTGCAACGGAGAGATGAAGGCGCTATGTAAGTGATCTGGAGGCCAACTGGGTGGCCGGTTCGAATCCGGGTCATGCCACTCCGATTTAACCTAAGTGCATAACGGTGGCTTACTGAACTACGTTATTTCTAGTGTATGATTTTCGCTCTTGGCTAATTTCCAATTTTCCGTACTAAGTCATTAACATGATCACCGGGTAGTAAGGGTCTAATGCTTAGCAGCGTCTTACTGGCCAAATTTGACACCTAGACTCTTACAGTCAAAGCTTGTCCGTGTTCCTTACAGGTTTTGACTTCTAGACCCTTACTTTTAACTTTTAACGATACGTTTTTGTTTATTAATACGTGTAACTTTGAGAATTGTAATAAATAGGTGTGGTGGTGGATGAGGGGTTGGGTATATGTGACACCTTTATAATTAATTTGTTGTTTGTTTTGCTGCGCCGCCTTTAAGCTCGGTAAATAGCTATAGCCTTACTAACATGGCTATCGCTAATGTTAACAATAAAACAAATCCTTTAATCTGCAGTCTATGTCTTGCAGCTGGCGTTTGCTAAATGGCATTGTTGCATAATAACAATGTTTAAAACAATGTAAAACAATCAATCTGGTCGTTTAGAGCTCGGTAACCCCTGAACCACTTGACCAATTAGAAAAAGCCTTATGGAAAGGGCACATCTATGGAGCAATACCTGTAAAATGAGCTAAGAACCGCAGGACAAATAGTTTGATCTTAGAGAGGACAGACGAAAGGTACATCCCCAGAACAAGACCAAGACCAAGACCAAGACCAAGACCAAGAACAAGAAGTTGTCTATTGGCCCCTCTCTGTATCTCGGGTTTGACTGGACTGAATTTCACAATTTTTGGACTGTAGACAGGCCTTGACTAGTCAAGGCTAGATTCCAAATTTGGTTTAAAATTTTTCAATTTTAACGGAGTTATAAGCTTTCAAAGTTGAAATTTTAACACAGAGATCCTATCGCCAGTGTTAATAATGTTCTCGGCATGAAAGAAGAATATAAGATTTGTTGCTTGAGCAAGCAAGGACTGAATAGTCAGTAACAGCTAGCCTAAACAAAATCGCTCACATTTATGCGATAAAGACTAAAAGTTGTTCAATGCTAAAATTATTTAAAACCAATTTGTTTGTGGTATCATATCATTAATTTAAAAGCATTTCAAAACCTAAAAAACAGTGTGAGGAAATAAACAAACAAAAAAAAAGAGTAAAAAAACAGCGCAAAGATACGTTGTCCAGCGGAAAGAGAAAGTAAATTTCGGGACCCGAAATGCATTTTAGAACCACTAAGGCCTACGACGTAAAAATCTCATAAGATTCTGTGTATTTAAAATTCTGCGGAAGACCTAAACAGTATTTGTTGATACCGCTGATTCTGGTAATGAGTTCTATGGCTCAATTACCCTCGAAGAGAAAAAATTACTTCGGGTATTTGGTCGTGCAAATTCTCGATTTAGCGTCACTGAACGGCCTCGAGTAATAGTTGTATAGGATGGGTCGACAAAAATTGGCAGATGCCCGGGAACAATCTGTAGGTAAGGATCAGATCAGCCTTGAGGCTCCTAATTTCAAGTAATTCAAGGCCTGTTATTTGAAGACGTTCAATATAGGGGACGTTTCGCAATCTAGGAAGTGACTTCGTAAACCTATGCTGAACGGACTCAATCCGGTCAATATCTTACAAAAGGAAAGGCGACCAAACCGGGCTTGCATACTCAATATCGGACGCACAAAGACCTTAAATGCCCAAACTTTAATTTTCAGGTCCCCGGCTGAAAAGCAGCGTTTTACAATTAAGTAAGTAAGTAAGTAAGTTTATTGCACTCCAAAGCATTTCAAGGCTAAGCCTTTAAACGCAGCCGCCGTTATTTTGGTGTAGTGATGACCAAACTTAAGGTCACTACAGAACCAGACGCCCAAATCTTTAACTACATCAATATTTGGTAGAATGTGCATGTCTAATGGGTAGGTGCTGTTTTGATTCATTTTTCCCAAATGCATAGTTTGGCATTTGGCGATTGAGATCGGCAGCTGTCATTCTGTATCCCATCTTACTTCCGATCGATCTTACTACCATCGTACTACTGGATAATAATGCTGAGGAAGCAGGGGGTTTATCAGAAATAAAATATTTCTGTAGGGGTGAGGCGTGTGAACGTAGAAATTTCCAGGCTGGGACCCGTGTTATTCTGAAAATGTTGAAGCTTTTTTTTATTTTTATTTGCTATTTTACATTTTGGCCTGTGAGGAAGGTGGGGAAGAATACGGAGCCAGCAAGAACCAAGAAGGAGATTTTGAATTTTTGTCCCTGTCATGACGGCTTTCTCAAAACGAGAACTAAAAAATAAAATACACACAATGAAATAAAATAATATAAAATTGTTGCAAAAGCTACAAGTCATGGAAAGGCCTGAAAGCTCACTAAAGACCCACCGAAAAATGTAGGAAAAGTACATACATACTTAAGTAAACCTGACATATTTGGCCAAAGTCCTCTTATGCTCAGTCATCTTTCTTTTAAAGACATCCAACTTTGAGGGAGCCAAGACCACTTCGATCGGTAGAGCATACCAGACGCCCACCACGCGATTTGGGAAAAAGAGTTTCCTGCAATGGCGCGAAAAAGGTAAAGCCATCAGTTTTAATGGATGACCTCTAGTTTTGTATTCAACACCAATAGAAAAGGAACTTCAATAATCTAAGTTACACCAGTCGTGACGCAAGGAATATGTTAGCCCAAATCACTCTTTAAAGTTGAAGAAGATCGAGGAAGACACCCACCCGCCAACCAGAATATTAAATATTTCTGCATAGCCCTTCTTAGAAAGTACAGAGATGAAATTAGCAAAGGAGCGCTGTACAAGCTCAACGTGGTCAATATCCTTAACAAGATGAGACGACCAGACCAGGCTTGCATACTCCAAAATTGTTCATACAAAAATGCAAAAAGCAGAAAAGATAGTTTCGGGATCTCTAGATGAAAAACCTCTCTTAATAATGGCAGCTCTGTGTTTAAGCCTTCGTAACAACATTACTACAGTGGATAGTGTGTTTCACGTCTTTATCAAACTACACCCCCAAATCTCTTCCAATGAGGTGATATCCCAAAGATGTTCCAGATGTGCAATGGTCAAATAGTGGATTACCATTTCCTATGTGGAAGACGTTACATTTCGCATCGGCCAATGAGTTTCCAATCATTGGACAAACAATCAACAACGAACCACTCAATTTAAAATATAGAAAATTAATATAGTATCGTTCCACGTTCTCCAGCTGTTACCTTAGATCCTAGATCGCGGCTTTAAACCTTTTTTTTTTATTAAAGTTTTGTTTTAAATTATTCCACGCACCACGTTTCATTTGGTAACTACTTCATCAGGTGAGTCGCATTTTTTTGTTTGTTCGTTGCTCGTATCATACTACAATTATGCTCACCGTTTTACGTTCGTGTCACCACGATTATCATTAGAAGGTCAAACACTTGCGCATGCCCAATGACCACTAACGCCTTTCGTTCCCTTTTTATATCCAGTGGTTTGGCCGAAGATAAAAGAAAAACTTGCTTCTAATGTCATCCAGTCACGTAGAAACGACAGACGGACTGACTTGTTGGGGCACGAGCCTTTTATCTCATTACGCGTCTGTTATTCCAACATCGTGACATCTGCCAGACAGAATCAACAACTTAGCAAACCTTACAACCATACATCTTAATTCCATAAACTTGAATTAGAAAGAGAGTGAGTAACAGGCAGGGATCAATCACCTATGGGGGGGGGGGGGAAAGGCCGGCGGGGGGGCGTGGAGGGAATAGGCCCCGGGAGGGAGGCTAATGGATTTTTTTTAACCCTCTCGAGGGGTGGGGGAGTCATACATTTTTGGGCCGTCAAGGGAGTGGGGGTCACAAAAAAAGCACTGACAAAACTGGAGAAACTGTCAAAGAAGAAAGCGTCCAGACCCCCATAATGGACGTTTTTGTACGATTTTTGATGTTATTTCCAGTGTCAGCCGTGAATAGTTCGTTAAATCCACTTTCTATAAAATGTTTTTGCACCATGGGATAATTTTTATGTTGCACATGTTGATGTAGGGAAGGGCATGGACATGCTAACTCGAACTGTCTTAATAATGCCTATATGCATCCTTTAGGTCAAAAGTTATTCTACCGTCATGAATCATGAATATGTCCAAAGTTGGGTTAAAGAACACTGACTGTTTACATTGACACTTAACGTGAAAACATATAAGACAAGCTTACTTTTTGTTGTGTTTTGTGTGGAGAAGAGGGAAGAGGGTCAGAATTGTTTTGGACCTTGGGGGTGGAGGGGGGGGGGGGGGGTGCAGACTTTTCTGTCAGGGACTTGGGAAGCGGTGGGTTAACATGAGATCTCATTTTCCATGTTCCAGCTCCCCCCCTCACCCGTCGCAGACATGAATAATGATTGGTCGGCTTAGTACGGCTCATTTACCTCTAAAAATTCCGCTTGTTGACTTGTTTATCAATTATTACCTTACATATATTCGCTGTATAGTCCCTGGAAGTGACACTCATTGATGATATAATATGTGCAGTACAATACAGTACTTTAGAGCATAATAAAATATAAAAACATGTTGGAAGAGATTACAATGGAAGGTTTCATAATGGCAGAACTAAGCCTTGAAGTTGTTTATCTGACCTAATGACGTGCTTAGGAATTTTGTTCGGGGGGGGGGGGGGGGCGTACAAAAAAATTTGGAATTCAAAATAGGTCCGGGAATTCAGCAAAAGGTTCAAAGGAAGGGGTTGGGTGTATTTAAGTTCTCCCGGAGCTGCTTAAAACGGGTTGGAGGAGGAGATTGGAGGATTTTCGGAAAATGTTACATTCGGAAAAATAAATACATTTTGTTTTTATATTTTGTGCTCCCTCAATAATAATTAGGGAAATAGTTATCACATTTTGGTGTGCTAATCCCTTGGACTAACGCAGGTGGCTGGTGCAACAATTCGCTAACCATTCAGCTGGACTTTACTCGTTGTGATCGGGCTCAAAGATAGCTTTTCGTTTTTTTTGTTCCTTATATCGCCGGGGAATATGCCGAAGGGGTGAAAAAAAAAATGAACTGTCAATTGATAAAATGAGCTTGGAGCATGACGCATTCCATGCGTAAACTCAGGGCACTTTATATTTACAGTGCCCTGAGTTTACGAAGCATGAGTTTTTTCTTTCACCTTCGAAACAACGCCAAGCTTAATACGCTTCAAATTATTAAATGCCCATTCTTTGCTCGATGTGCGAGTCTTACCACAAGTGTGTTTTATCGGTACCAATGATTAAACGATTCGAAATGACGGATTCGCGACAATTTCGTCCCGCAAGGGAAAACAATGAACTCGCCACGGTGGCTAAGGCCGCTCGCGCACTGAGCGACTTGGCCGCGCGGCCAGGTTGCTGTAGCCAATGAAAATGATTAGTGCGTGGTGTTACATAAACGGTATAGTAAGCATTCCCATGGCTGCAGCGACCTGGCCGCGCGGCCAAGTTTCTCAGTGCGCGGGCGGCTTCAGTGGATTTATGTAAATAAACGCAAATAAGTTCACCTCCATGAAGTTCTATAAAATCTGTTTTCAATTTCTTATCGCTTGCACATCATCGCCAGCGCAATCTGAACTATTGGGGGGGGGGGGGGGGGGTAGGAAACACTGAATATCCTAAAGCCTCCCCAAATGCGGACCATTCGGAAAATGCGAAACTTTGGGTGAGCCCTTATTCTATGTTATATCAAAATGTCCGTGCACCAATACGTTAAACAAACATTTTTTAATTTAAATAACTGTTTTAAGTTAAGATAACATTACTTGGGACCGGTACGCGGACACATAGGCACCAGACACTTAGGCACCCCAATTTAGGCACTGGACAAATAGGCACCCGGACAAATAGGCACCTGGACAAATAGGCACCAATTTTAAAATAAAAAAAAAATTGGGGTGGGTTGTCCTCAAATTGTGGGGTGGGGGAGACAAACAAATTAGGTATAAAATGTTCGTAGCGTTCAAAACTGCTAAAGATTGTTGGCATTTTTATTACAGTAGTATCTCTGATGTTATCACAAAAAAAAATTGGGAAAAAATACTAAAACTCCCCCAACGGTCCACACGACTAAGTGTCCCAGATATAAAACAAACGATAACTTCGCTGATGTTATGTATTAGCCGCAGCGAGCGCGGCAGCGTAATTTGGAACTTTAATTCACCACAAAAATATTTCGGGAAAAAATTCAAAAACTTCCCCCAACGGTCCACACGACTAAGTGTCACAGATTTAAAACAAACGATACAGAATTTGAGGTCAATCTATCCCAACTAAAAAATTTTTTTTATTTTTAAATGGTGCGTATTTGTCCGGTGGCCATTTGTCCGGGTGCTTATTTGTCCGGGTGGCCTAAATGTCCGAGTGCCTACTTGTCCAGTGCCAAAATTCGGGTGCCTATGTGTCTGGTACCTAATCGCCCGGTGCCTGCGTATCCTACATCAACAACATATTGTTCTGGTCACCCGATTTTAACCGTTAATTTAATGGGGTTTTTTTTTCAACTTGGGACCAAACTGTCGTTAAGGGGTATTTTTTGTTGGGGCGAATTGTCTGAACGAGAATGAAAGCAAACCGCTTTCTCTAAATGAGATATACTTTATACATCTGTGGTTTGTTTGTTGGCGACCATTCAGAAACGAGGAAAGCTTCGATCTGTATAATTACTGAAGCAGAAAGATCCGGCCTGGTGTTTTAGTGTAGGTCAAACATGGTGGTCGTTTTCTGGAAAGAAAGCAAAAAAGTCATAAAAGAGTACGGAACTACAAGTACTTTCATTTTCTTGAATCCTTTCCCACCAGTTGTGTACTCTTTGATTCAAGTTCTTTCAAAGTATCATCATTAATTATTGTCCGTCTTTCAATGTATTGATAACACTTGCTATCCATCCAGTTGTTAGGCATTTAGTCATAAACAAGGCATGTATGAATGGTTTAAGTGGATCGCTTACAAAGAAAATATAGTCATATTTTAGGAATTATAGAAAGAAAGGCATTTTTTAGGATATTTTTAGGAAAATCAGTAAGAATGGAAGTATTTTATGAATTTTTGGAAGTCTGGGAAGCCTACCACCGAGGGGTTGTCAACTTCAGACAATTTTTTTCAATAAGAATAAGATTTCCGAAATTTTCGAGTTTTTCCAGGGATTTCCAGTGATTGCCTTGGGATTATCAGGGATTTCATATGCACTTATTCAAAGAATTTCTTTACATTTTATGCCCGGCAATGGCGTAACTTCAAAGGATGGGTGCGGAGGCGGGTTTCCAAGATTTCTAGGGTTGTCAAAAGATTTCCCTGTGATTTTCACTGAGGATTTTCAGGATAGGGATCCCTAATGATTTCCCAGGGAGTTCTTACAAGCGTCTACAGCAGGGTTTTCCTACAGTGACCAATCCCTCACCTTCCACCCAGAATTTAAAAAGATCAAAACAAAGACGAAAGACCTACCTACATTAAGTCAATGGAAATCCTTAATCCGCCACTTTCATACACCACAAACTTAATGAACTAGTCTTTATCCAACGAAGCGAACGTTTCCCCTTTTTTTTTTGTTTAACCTTCTTCACCATCTTGCGTTCCTCGAAGAGACATGGGCCAAAGGGCTTATCTTAATGCATTTGACGGAGAGAGAGGCACTGCTCTTTGCTACCGTAGATTTAAATCTTTTCATAAGCGTAGCCAGTAATAATAATAACAGTAATCTATTCGGTGCTGGAGTAGTTTTTGTAAGGCTTGCGCTCCATGGACGCTCTGCAGAAGAGAAAAACCTTTCACAAGACCAAGAAGAGGAACAAGGCGACGAACCTTCCAGAGTTGGCCGCTCCGTTCACTAGGCGCCACTTGACCTTCCCCGACAGCGGTTAAACTTCATGCTTGACGGCCCCTTCCCTTTAACTTTGATAAGGACCGCTAGGGCCTTTCTGCTTGTTGAGAGCAGAGACGCCAAAGGTTTGAATTGTGGTCGCCAGAGGTCAGTAGCGCTCCAAACATTCCATTTTCTTGCATGGCGCTAATTAAGGATCCCACCGTTGAAGATGCCATCATGCAAAAAAAGGGGGATAAAAAAATCGGCTATAGCTGAATGAACTGAATGCAATGCATTTGAACTTCAGTAAAAATTCTTTACCAAAGTAATTTTCTTTTACGAGATGCATAACGTTATCTCGTTTTTGTTGTCCTAACATAGTCTGGTTCTCCTTATTTTTTTTTTCAACTTCACTACTGGGATCGTAAAATGTACACGCGTCATAACGTAGTTTTTGTTTATTCTAACTTGGGGAAGAATAAGACTCGTTCAGTTCAGCATGAATGCATTCTGGACACTTTAACACGCACACCCATTCTAACTACTGTGTTTTAACGGCCACCCACTTTCTTCTGAGCCGAATCTATTTAAAGGTGGCACGTTATCGTGCTTCGTGGGTGTGTGCGGCTACTTTACATTTTGTTCTTCCTTTCGTTGAGTAATTGTTATTACGTTGATATTGCGTTGCTTTAATGAGTCATGGGTTTTCATTATCATGGGAGAAGATGGGAAGAAAAGGGAAACTTACAGGAAGAAAAATACCCAATCGTAGTTAATGTTCACGCAACACCGACCGAAAACGGGAAACAACCATGGGTCAACAATGGCGAATTCCTTCCTCCTTCAATGGCGTGTGTTCTTATTTACAACAATGAAAAAGTTTGCATTGTTGTGGGGCCACTTGAACCTCGATACAGTGGGATCATTTTTATGCCCAAAGGTGTACATTGCCACACGTTTTCCAAAATGGGCTACGATTTAGAGGACAGTGTTTATCGAATGCAACCCTCGAAATTAGAAAACATCCACATTTTACGCATTCATGATGTCTGAACCGCAATTTAATACAAAAATTGCCATGAAAGGGCAACAATGCGGTGACAATGACACCAGACCGTTATACACAGCATACAAATACGGGCTATTGCCATTCTACCTAGTAAAATTGAAGAAAGAAGAAAGGCAAACCCACTCCCAGTCAAAATAAGTTGAAGAGAATTCCAGAAATTCTTATGAATATGAAGTAGCCTTGCTTCAGGCCTGAAATTTTAAAGAGTAGCCTATACACCGCAACTCGCCCTTCCACCTCTTTGATAACTTGCTTTGTATCATTACACAACGTTCTTTAAAATTTCTAACACCTCTCTTTTGATTTGAGTGACACCAGAAGATGTCTGCTTCATATTAATGTGATTTCTTCTCGCGTTTTTAGAATGCAGAATGACAAAGAAGCCTAAGGCAAGACATTGACAGAAATTAAATAAAAATAAAAAATTTTACAAATTAACAAGTATAAATAAAAAAAAACAAAAGGACGTTCAGAAAAAGAGAAATTTAGCGAACAAGAAGAAAAAAACTCCTCGACGGAGGTAAATTTATTCTGGTCGAGACAGCGGGTCAGTAATTGTCAGCGGACAGGGACTCAGCGTGGCAGCGTTAAAATTATACCCGTTTAGGCCGCAGAGAATAAACAATTCGTTCATGAATGATGCATTTTCTCAGCTAAAAACCAGTCCACCCGTTCAGTTTATGCATTGCCCCGAAACAAAATTGACCGTTTTAAAAGTGTATATTTTTTGTTGTTGTTGATTCTCGGCAATTCTCCTCGGTAGGTGGCTCGTAATTTACCAGCCAGACTGCAGGGGTATATAAAGAAATATACTTGCTACAGACTTTCTGTAAACATTGACCAAGCAGAGCGTGAACGCACGAAAAAGTCATCAAACCGACAATTTAATTTGCAATTATATTGTCTTGTTGTACATGTCGGGGCGGCACGATTTATTGGAGCAAGAGACTGGGACATAAATATTATTACGAGGACAAAAAGTGGAAACAAAAGGGAGAACAAAAATATTGTATCAACCCTCTTTTCCTTCAATTAAGTAATCACGCACTCTGACTTCACTGTTCATAAGCGAATGGAAACAAATCTTACACAGCCGATTAAAAATGTATATATATATATATATGAATAAAAAAATAAAGGCACGAGCTGAATTAGTGGATACCAGAAAATTTGGTCTTCGACAATTAGGTTCTGAAAACTAGGTCTCAGCAATAAAAACAAAAAAAAAAAAACCACGTAGACAATTTCGTCCCGAGTAAACAAATTTTCCAAGTTAAAAAAAATGAAATGCTAGTTAAAAATTGAGGACCAACTAACTATACAACACAGTGGTCCTACTTTATCTAAAATATTGGTGACATTTAGGTCAAGGACATTTTGATGTAATATAGATTAAAAGCGCACCCAGAGTTTCACTCTTCATATTCTCCGGCAGCGAGTTTCAGGCAGTTCTGATTGGGGAGGTTTTAAGTTGGCTGATGTGCAAGCGCTTGAAAACAGATTTTGTACTGTACTTCATAAAACTCAACTTATTTGTAATTATTTTCATAAATCTGCTCATCCACTCAGGAGTTAATTTTTTAAGGGACCAAATTTTTGTTGGGTTATATCTGCACTATAATTTGGGACCGAATTGGCATGAACTCGAATTAGTTTATTAAGCAGCTGGACCATGTGACTGTTTTTTTCCGATCCGATGACCTGAAAATTAATTGAACTTACCCGGATTGATCCAGTCACCCGGTCACCCGGTTCGACCGAGCGGAACAAACTTTTTTTTCCGAAATTTACACAAAACCGTTCTCACTTACAACGCTAACGCCAACACCTCAATTTTTAAAGGCAGGTTGTAGCTAACAGAAAATGCAAAGAATCTACCGTGGCGCCATCTAGCGACCATGATATCGTTGATGTTAGAGCTTGCTCCCAAGTGCAAGAGGACGTACCAAATTTTCACTCAATAATTAAACATTTACTGTCCATGCCACACTGATAACCGGCCGAAACCTAAATACAAGATTCTTTGCCCCTATACAGGAGGAGTTGATCCTATCCTATACCAACACTTATTTTTATTTCTTCGGACATCCAGAAGTTTATATTTTAATTTTATAGGGACTTGGTATAATTTTTACACGTTGTTAGTCAACAAGAAGGATTTTACTGATTACTGACTTAGGTTGGTCGGGGGATTCGAACTGGCATTCACTTGGCTTGGAGACGAGGACTGTGACCACTGGGCTACTGCTGTTGGCTTTGCTCGGCGTCCCCGGGGACACCTCACAAAGCTCGAGTTTAGCATTGGGACTTAGTATTATGCCGTTCAGTAGCCGTCCATTTAAAGGTAGGCTGGCCATTAAAGAGTTATGAAAGCATGTAGCTTATTTGTTTTTTTAAAGGAAATATCTTTGTGCATTCCTTTGCCAGCTACACGCAAGCGCTAGATAGTGCTAAATGGAAGGTGGAGGATTCTGAATACTGTCATGCGGTGACAACCCGCCTTTAAGTAAAGGTCAGGAAAGTAGACGGCTTGGTAAAGTTATTGCAGAATTTATTGACGAAGAAATTATTGGTTTTTTATTTTTAAGCAGTGTATTTCATTGGTATTTCCTTTCAAGTGTATTGCAACGACGAAGCAATATTTTAATTTGCGACGTTTGTTGTGGTCGGTTGCCTGTTCAGTCAGAATTTCTGGATTGCGTGTCGCCCATAATTCAAGGTCAGGTGGCTCGAATTAGTCTTGACTCATTCGAGAACTTGTAAAGATTCACTCTGAACCCGCAGCCGGCCTGCCCTACTGCCTCGCTAAAGCGCTACCTCAGTGAGCCTTGTGCTCAGGATGTGTCACTGCAATGTGTCTCCCGCATGGGAGTGCTATTAATGAGTGTTGACAATAATAATTCGTCATGGGACAGATAACCTAGTTTGGGTTCGTGCTCCCTAAAAACAAACAACAGCAACTTCAAAAATATTTGAATTATGTGCGCCATGCATGAAGGCCTACAATGTATTCGCATGTATTCCATGGTTACCATTTGTAAACCTGTAGAACTGTTTATGCATTCCAACTATCCCTCGCTTTATGATGACCGATGTAAGTCCTTGCTCTGTTTTGGCTTATTTTATTAGAATTCTTTCCCAAAGTGACGCAAGCCCATATTTAAGTCTTCGTGGCCAAAAAACCTGCACAATTATTCGTCCCCATGCCAATAATTAAAGTACACGGAGAAGTCTGTTGTCTAGGCGGGCGGGCGGGGTTGGGTAAAAACAGTCCTTGTTCCCTGGAATTGGAGTTCAAATTATAATTCGTTGCGTTCGAGTGAACTCTAATCCGTTTTTATTCGTGTATCTTCAGAGCTGTGAATATGGGGATACGAACTCTAATGCTTTTTTTCTAAACAACGAAGCCGTTTTTTGTACAGTTAATAATATATTTAATCCTGGACCTTTAAAAACATCCAAAAAAGCTTAATCCGACTGTGTCAGTATTTCAACTTTCCCTTACCACTGTTCGTCGTCGTTATCTCATTACGATCCTCTAGCCGGCTACAATAACTTGACAATAAACTTGACTCGACTGACACGGAAACATGGAATCGTAATTCCACAATCATCTTGCTAGCAGCAAAGGGACTCGCCACGTACGCCATTGGATTTCTTTTTAGTTTAATTTCGATTATGAAATACCTTACGATTACCATAAGTATATAGACGAACTGTGTGAGAAATCTAATGAAATTGCCTTTACGCACGATTACTAAAAGTACGTCAAGCATATAAATACAACTTAGTAAGATTCAGAAGACGTTTTGAGGGCGTTAGGGCTCGTTTACGCAACGATAGTTTTCTCGCTCACTAGCTTTTACTTGATCAATACTAAATCTGATGGCTGCTTCTCGCCTTTACCGGAATATGCGGCTTTCGAGTTGTTTATGCGTATTAGTAACCATGGCAACGACGCAGACGCTAATCTTCTCCTCGTGCCTCGTGACACGGCGTAGATGCTTTCGAGCGTCGATTTATGACAACAAGAAAACAATTTTTACTGCAGTACAAGACGATGGACTGTTTTTTGTATGCCGGCATTCGATGGTTTGTCTTCGATGCGATAGCCACGAAATGGACGCCATGTTGGATTTTGACTTCTCGCTGCGAGAAGCTATTTATTCTACCGACGTTTGATTATTAGAAGCTGTACTTTGAGGGAGAATTGCAAATTTTGGAAATAGCGTGAAATGACAACAGTCTTGTAGCAATGTTTAAAATTACTGTAGCTCTTTGTTCTTTATCCGTGTTGTTATTTATAATACAATCTCATTATCACCAAATGAACGATTTTCGAATTCCAAATTTTGACTGAAATTTAAGCGTTATTTTAGATTACAGTTTTAAAATTAAAAAAAAAAATTAAAATTAAAATAGAATTCCGGCATGGTACACTACAAAATTATAATTGCTTACTGGTCGAAAGTGTATTATATCACATATTCATATTTTCAATATTTTTAAATCTCCCTCTCTCCAAGTTTCGAAAAATTGATATATTCCACAGCATGATTAGTAGGGGTCCAAATAACCATGTTATGAAATATACAACTTTTCTCAAAGTTAAGGAGGGAAGGATTTTAAAAAAATTGGGAGAACTCCTCATAGTCTTTTTTTTTTGGGGGGGGGGATGGGCTTCCCTGCCGGAAGCTAATGTGTTTATAAGAAATCAGCGTGAATTTGAAACGTTTGCCTGCAACTTAGCGATGCAATTTTCGCACGAAATCATTTCAAATTAAAAAATTTTCGTAACAAGGGAGTGGGGTCTCTTCGGATCTCCGGACGGCTCTATCCGACACTGAGTGTACGTTCAATTTTACATTACTTTTCGTACTGCTTGGTTTGACTGGATCGGCGATTCAGCAGCATCCGCCCATATTTCAGGGCCGGAATTAGACAGTAGACACGTCATTTTGATTTTAATAATTCTAAATTTTTATTAGCCTATCGAGTTACACCTGTTTTGGCCACTTTTTTCTTCGTAAGCACTTCAATACAACGTCTACAATTCTTGTACACCAATAAAAAAAATTAGCAGGAATAATGACAATGTTGAGTTGTTTCCAATACCTTCTTGTGATATGTTTTGATACGACTTTTTTCTTAACACTGTTGCAATTAATAACTATGAAACGCGATTATAAAGCACATAGCCAGCTAATACTAGGGTTATACTGCTGTACCGAAAATGGGTGTGTCATTTTGATTTAATTATACGAAGATTTTATTACGCTATAGATGGTTACACCCTTTTTTGGCAGCTTTTTATGCAGAACCCCAAAGGGTAACTAAAGTTTCTTAATAAAAAAAATAAAAATGACTTGTATTAATCGAATGTGTTGACAGGCAGGTAATTCAAGAACACTTTCGTGTGATGTGTTGCCGATCAGTAATTTACAGACCGCGAACGTAACACAAGATGTTTATGAATGGGACGAGCGTCGTCATTTGACTTGACAATAGAGAAAATTTTAATTATACTGCATCGAAGTCAATTTTTTTCTGTTCTGCAGTCAAATAAACATCCAGCTAAAGTATAAAAAACATTGTTGAAAGTGTTGACTTGTAGTCGAACGTTCACCTTTGAAAATATTTACTTGCAGTAAAGTCGTTGTCTTGAAATGGGACAGAATAATAATTAAAAAACTAAAAAAAAAAGTGTTAATGTTTTCGTTGGGTGAGTGCTCTTTTCATTATCACGTCGAACTGAAAGCCCGTGTTGCTTATTCGTCGGTTTCGTGTAAGCAAATGTCGTGTCAGTAATTACCTACAATCTGCGGGTAGAACCCCCCCCCCCCCCACCCCACCCGGCCCTTTGTATTTGCTTCCACAGTCTTTCACAAGTGTAACCCGTTAATGGCTTAACGTATAGTGTTTTTTGGACGAGAATGCAATTAAAGT
>JAHWFP010227497.1:4365-58325 GCA_023313725.1 Lithobius niger
CTTGTTAGGAAATTCGTCTCCAGCACACAATGCAAAATTTAAATGGGTAGGTATTCGGTGATAAAAACAGAATTACCCACTCAGGCTGACTGTGGGTCAGTATGTGCAAATGGGTTTCCAGTTTTAAGGATATAACTTTAAAATGGTTTGAGCTTCTAATTTACACACGTGGAAAGCTCTCGTCAAAATTGGCAGTGTTAACGCATTTTCACAGGACGTGAACAACTAGCCGAGTTAACAGATATTTAGTAAAAAGTTTTCAATTACAGTGCAACAAACCTCATCTTCCTAGATGAACCCCCGTTTTGGTACGTTATGATCTTCTATACCCATCCATTTATCACAAAATATTTTAAAAAAATTGTCCCCCTCTAACAGCTAAATTAACTTTTACACTGGTAAAAGCTGTACCGTTGCCACCTTTTGACTACATAATGTTATCGATATTTGTGTGAACAAGTTGTGCTGGTGGATTTCACTGCCAGCGTCAAAATATTTGTTGTTTACGATGCATCCTCTTAAATTCAACACAGAACTATCTCATCATTGTTTATATGCTTCAAACATAAAATACTTCTCGATTTTATGTTGGTAGTGATGGCAAAGCATGTCCTACTTAAAACCCTCTGGTGTTTTTTACGTGAGTTTCAATTCAGCACCCTGGCTTTAAAGATATGTTCGTGGTCTCAATATCGATTTTTCTTTTTTGTTCATACAAATTCCAGATTACGTCCTTAATCAAGCTGCTAAAATCCTTCGGTTGCTATACATACATGATCTACGCGACCTTCAGACCAAAATCAACGAGGCTATTGTAAATGTGCAAGCCATAACAGCAAATCCTAAAACGGACACAGCTCTTGGAAAAGTGGGCAGGTAAACAGTGAAGCAGAGACTACTTGAAGCAGCAAGTGTCAATAGCTGTATTTTACTTCTTATACAGATTACTTTTACAATTTTGAATTATGTTCAACTCGTACTGCATTTATGTAATGTGATACAAAGAATAGAATGTTACAGATTTTGTGTAGATGTGTGACCACAAGAATTAAAATGTGCATGCATCAGCTGTAAGTAATTATGCTGTGTGATTTATTGCCGTTTTTAATTGACATTGCTCATTGTGTTTGAGCTAAATTCACATTCTGGGAAACAAACTCTTTTCATAAGTAATAATTTTCTTAAAATTAACGTAAACCTTTTTAAACACAAGCTCAAGAATCCTGTTTTTTGTTGCAAAGATGCATATAGTTGATTCCCCCCCCCCCCCCCAAAAAAAAAAAAAAAAAACTTTTTTTGCTAGGCGTTGTAATGCGCCTGCATTGATTGATTCACAATTTATTGCTTAAACATCGTAAATAGTTCTGAGGAAAAGCATCCCATCCAGTAAGCACTGTAATCTTGCTGTGGATTGATAAACGACATTCAAATTTATGTCGTGCTAATGATTTCAGATAGGGTTTTTGTCAGGATGCTTTACAATGATAATTGCTGTTACCAGTGATTTTGTGTTTTTTTATTTTTGGGACACCAATTACCTGGCTTCATACCAGGTACAGTGGTTAGACCAATGATAATCTTCGTTTTTAGAATGGTACAAAGTTCCACTTAGGTGTATTTCAGACAGGACAGTTGGAAGAAATTGTTGCGTCCAAGGTTCATAATTCCGTTTTCTCTGCAGAATCTTGGCCGTTCAAGCTGTTTAAAAAAATAATGTTGGTTCTCGAGCCTTTGGTTTTTTTTTAATGGGGTAGACAGTTACCATTTTTTATAAAAGCTTTTTAAATATATCAAAATATTAGCTCCTGAGGGAAGGATCATTTCAATTCTCCCTATCAAAGCGGCGTGTACATAGTGGCCCAAGAACAAAGTTATTTTCTTAAGCTGCTTACGTAATATAATTTACAACAAAACATAATTATTGGAAGATGTTCATAGCAGGCTTGCATGGTGGTCTAGTTGTGAGTTCAACTAAAATAAGGAAAAGAAAAAACACATTTAATAAACACTAATTGTAATATTACTAAAATACGAATAAATCGGGACATGATAAGGCCTGCTGCTTAATTTTTATCCCTATCGCATCACTGACCTACACATTTGGAGATAAGCGGTTTAAGATAATGATATTAGATAGAGTGATATAGTGACGGGAATGTGGAGGATAAAATGTAGAGGCCATAGACAAGTAACGACGTGCAAATTTTGCCTTTTTTCTTAGCTCCCTCTTCGTTACCGATGAAGAGGGAGACAATTTGGGAAAATTCTCATCTAGCTGTCCGATTTTCTTTGCGTTAGGTGCAACTTCTCCGCCACCCGCACAACCCTCCACCCAAGGATGAACTGTTTAAAACTATGAAAAATTGACGTAAAACATATTATGAGTGACATAAATTTACGGTAGATTACTGGGGTATGGCATTTTAATGCAGTGTGGAAATTAACAGATTACGTTATGTTAAAAAGCACAGGCGGAAAGTTGGCATGGAAAATATAAACCGTGCCATCTGGATTGTGTGTTACTTCAACTCAAAACTGGCAGTTTTGTAAAAAAAAAAAAAAAAAAGCCTAGTGTTGATATGAACAGAGCGTGTAACGTAGGAAGCAGGGCAGGAAGTTCTGCAGAAAAGCCTATTGTCCCAATATTACTGAATAAATACAAATTAATAATTTGTTACGCATTTGCAGGCTACAAACCTGGCTGTTCGACGTTAGCATATGACATACATTTTAACCAGATGGTTAAGCAATTAGTCCTGTATAAAATTTGTTAGGCCATGCAAAGTAAAGAGATATTTTAGAATTGCTACTGTATTTTTGACAAACTACAGTAAAACCTCTTTAACTCGAACTCCAGCGAGACTGGCATTGCAGTTTGAGTTAAGCGGAGTTTGAGTTAAACGGAAATGCATAAAATCATAAGACAGGCAGTTAGCATGGGACATACCAAGTACATCTTTGCATCTAATGTTTGTTAAGTGCAGATTGCTTTAATATGTGAAATGTACTACTAATTCCTCAGTAAAAACAGAAATACTTGTCGGGTACAGAAGCGACACAGAATGCATGGTATCAAGACGTAAAATTACCATCTGTAGTTTGAGTTAACCGATATTTGTTTGAGATAACTAGGGTAATTTTGTATTGGGCCAACCAAATAGCACAAAATTGTTTGACTTAACCGATAGTTTGACTTAAGCGAGTTTGAGTTAACAAGGTTTTACTGTACTCAAATTTCGACCAATTTTAAAGTATCCCTTGGTGCAAACGCAAGCTTAATATATTAAATCATCGAGAAGTTATTTTATAAAAAAAATATAAATAAAACCTTTACCGCTCGTTGATTTGTATGTCTTGTGTGCGTGAAATACATTTTTTGACTTTGTATGGCCATAAGCAGCTTAACTTTACAAGAATTTCCTGTGTAGGTAAACAAATTTTTGTGTGAAGAATATTTGGTGCTGTATTACAAGGTCAAAATGACAAAGTACGGAAAGGAAAACAGTAAGCTAGTGTGTCAAAAGCTATTGCATTGAACTTTTTGCAACACTGTACGTGAAGGGCATTTTGGAGTGCTGCAACAATGTTTTCTGTGAATGTTAAGGTATTTAGAGCTAGCATTATGCAAAACCATTAACAAAGTGATCAAACTCTTTACCCACTTTGTTGACAGCACCACAACATGCCTTGGATCAAGTTACAATGCATTGTGTGTCGCCAGTGGTTTTAACTACACATACTGTACATGTACATATAGTTTACTTCCTAGGAACATGTACATGTAGGTCTAATGCTGCCGTTGTATAGAGTAAGCCGACCCCTCCTCCCAACACTTCAAAGGGTGCAGAAGGATCCATGATGCCACTGCATCCAACTACAAAAAATTTTGTTCTCTACAATATTATAGATTAGAACGTTATTTCGAACCTTCAAGTGATCATGCACAATCAACATAGCTTTAAAGAAACCATACATTAGGCATTTAAAGAGAAGTGTTAGGCCGGTAGACCCTCAAGAGTTTATTGCAGTTCAAAAAAATATTGGAAGTTGTTCTTTAAATATTTTTTAAGACCTAAGGGGGTTCTGTTTGTCTCTTGGAGCCATGTAAAACAATTAATTGAGATACCAC
Source organism: Lithobius niger (assembly GCA_023313725.1). Taxonomy (NCBI): domain Eukaryota; kingdom Metazoa; phylum Arthropoda; class Chilopoda; order Lithobiomorpha; family Lithobiidae; genus Lithobius; species Lithobius niger. The sequence continues at coordinate 8,495 of JAHWFP010227497.1, forward strand.
ATTGAGGATACAGTTCTCCAGACACTAGGGAGACAACTACACTTCTACCAGACTCAGGAAAGTTTTTTTTTTTGTTGATGCTGGCCTGAACTCTTTACATCTTTGGGTGACAAACATAAGCATAAGCATTGCACTGCTTCTGAGTAAAAGACCCGTTGTACACTGGAGTCAAATGATAAGCAGATCCAACAGCTGTATAACCAGCATTCACACACTAGCATGGCGGCCGGCCCTGTTACCTCGTCGTAACTGTGCTATGTCACTTACCTGCGATCCGGCACATTGGTCTGCCCCAGAATTATTTCCAATGCAGCAGTAAGTATGCTCGTGATTTCAATTTTTCCACGTATGTCCTGTCATTATTTAAACAAATTCAATTCTACCGTGGAAACAGTTCGACTCGGCTACCAAACTAAGTTTCTGTGGGAAGATTTATCACCCTTTTTATTTCTTCCCCATTAGAGTCTTCCTCTTACGAAAGGCACCAAAGGGAACTAAGAGTGAGTCTTTCCCGTTCTTGGTATTTTAATTATTCAGTAGAGCGTAAACAATTAACAAATATCATTGTTGTGAGCCAGCCATCCTTGCATTATTGTTCATCCCTCTTTGAAGATTGTTTCCTTTTGCTGTGTTAAAGCTTTACCGCATTATGTAACCACATCCCCCTTTACAACGTTGCTCCTCCTTATATGTTCTTTTGGATGCCATCTTTTCCAAGAGGCTTGCTGCTTTTTGTCTTTTAGACGCTTGAGCACCAGTAAAACTAAAAAGACTGCAGCAGGTTAGTAACTGTTTACCAGGAATTTGGGCGCATCAAAATCTCCACAAATCACACACAGAGTCAAGTTGTTTGTGCAAGCTTTTCTTATCCTAAGTCGCATCATTGGGCGCGGCACGCAGGTCATGTCACTATTCAAACTCCTGTGAACCTGAGGGCTTGTCTGTATTAGGGGTGATCAGGAGGGAACCACGTCCTCCTTTTCTTTGCCTTTCATCCACTCCCTAGGCCTATAGTCCGAGTTGGGGCAACAGACATTCCCTTTTTGGCATACGGTGCAGTCGCACGGGGACATTTTTACCCCTCCCCTCCTTCCCCTTGGAGGATACATGATGTCATATATATTATCATATCTGATGAGTATCTGTTGCCTTTACATAGGCATCGCTTATGTTTTCAGGACTTAATTCGAACCGAGGAAAGTCCATTAGTTTGTTAACAACTTATGTTGAGGTTCACCTGATCCATCCCCTCATCATTTGGGGGAAGGGGGGGGGGGGTACAGGCTGGGCATTTTGGTCCAAAGCCGCTCCCTGGCATTGGTTGCGAAGCCGTGCGGAAGGTATGTCTCCTCACCAGTTAGTTTTTTCTTGAATTCTTATAGTTCCAACCGTCTTAAATGGCCATAGGATGGCAGTCACCGCTTACTCGAGTTGGTTTTCCGTGACTTGAGGGTTAGGCGCAGGTTGTCCAGCCAGACGAGTTGCTGGTTGGGGGGACATTAGCTGCACTCAATCGTCCTCTTTACCCTTTGGGAAGCCACCTGTTGTAAGTGAAAGAGGGCAAGACATCACCTCAGGGCCCAACACATAATGTGTGATTTTTCTTGGGTCCTTCACTTCAGACTCTTGCATCTCGTCTGTTGTACACCCTAACGGTAGTGACCTAGGGTAACCTCATCTCTTTTCTTTTCGGTTAGATAGAGAAAGTCCGCACACTACGTTTGAACTCTGGTTGCTCGAGTTTCTAACCTACGGGATTAATAGGGCAGGTTGCCAAATAAAGTTTGTATTGGAATCAAAACCTGTTTGGTTTGGAGTTGTTTGCAGTGATTAGGTTGGGCACAGCCTCAACATCATGTTAGTGGGATGGTCTCTCTGATCCTCCATGGAAAATATCAAATTGGATAGTGGCTGCTTTCATTGGAGTGGTGGGGGAGGGAGGAATTTTCAGTTAGGTGCTCTGTTGTTGCAGACATATGGGAAAGATTTTTTCCCACTACTATATCATCCTTGGGTCCTTCACGTCCAATATAGAAATTTTCCATAAATGAACACTAATCTTTGTGAACATGATTGGTAGGGACAACATTGTCTGGTGTAAGCCATTGCTTGGATGAACACTATATCGTTGATGTCACGTAGATAGAACTTCCACTTAAAACAGATTTATTAGAGGGTTGGGCTAAGAAAATCAGTTGGTTATGAAGTAGTACTTTGATTACGGTGCCTGCTGGCTAAGCTTCACTGAGGTCACCAATCTCCTAAGGGTTTTGTAGCAATTCTGTCTGTGGATGGTGACCTGCTGAATGTGGATGGTTTGAAATGATGAATATCATGGGCTTTGCATTTTGCGCCCAGCAACTGCAGCACTTTGCACTCCTAGAGATTTCTCATGCTTCAGAACTACAGATTCTGTGGTACTTGGATCCAGACAAGCCACAAAAAAGTTTATTCACTTTTTGTCCCATTTCATTGCCACCAGTTCACATTTCCATTCCTCATCAACTGTGCAGATCATTCAGCATCCAATACTTCCTCTCTCGCCATGATGGAAAGCAATTACTGGGCTAGTTTTATTCTGCCCCTTAATGGATGATCTGTTTGCCCTATCTTATTACCCCTAGTTAATTATTATCAACTTATTGACCGAGTGAGCGAGACGAACAACGTCCTATTTCTACTCTGCATTGTGGCACTTGGGTGTCTTGTCTGGTTGTTCTGCAATACGTGCACAGATTCAAATGAAATTTAGTCAGAATATTCTGATTTAAGCCTAAGTGGTACTTGATTTTTTATACCTGTTGCTAAAAGCTTAAAATAGTGGATCAAAACAGCCTCCGATAGATGATTTTTGCTTATAGTTTTTAAATCGACTTCAGATTTAACAGATTCATCAAAAATGGTCCCATTCAACTATAGTGAAAATTCAAGATGGCGGCCTAAAATGTCTTCCAGAAAGTGGGGTATGGTAGTTATAGCCAAACACATGAAGCTGTTCAAAGGAAATTTGGTAAGAATGTTCTTTGAAATATGGCTGAACAACGTAGGTTCAAGATTTATACCAGTTGAAAATATCCAAAGTGGCGTCCAAGTTAGTTTTTTAGCTGGTAACTTCTAAGTTGTTCATTTATTCACCAACCGATTATGATTAAGAATTTTCTTTGAAATAAGTGATGTAGGTACTTGATCGTATACGTATTGATACAAATTCAAAATGGTGTCAAAAAAGTTTGCAGCGGTTACTGCCAAAGGAATAATATTTTCTTCTTGAGAGTTTAGGCGTGAGCGAGGTCTACTATTCACAAAGGAACTAGTCCATTATTACTGACCGAGTGAGTGAAGCGAACGAGGTGCAGTTTTAACTCAACGATTTGGCAGTTTGCTCTGCCAGTTTTTCCGTGTTGTTCCACAGTTATGTCCAAATGTGCGAACCGATTGATAGGAATATTTTCTTTAAATATGGCCAACAAATATATGCACTTGGTTTTATGCCTATTGAAAAAATTCTGTATTGGCATCCTAAACAAAAACGGTTTTTGGCTTGTAACTTATAAATTGTTTGTCAGATTGAACACAAACTGGTTGCAAATATTCAGAATAAAAAATATTCATCAAGAATGATCCTGTTCATCTTTTATGAAAATTCAAGATGGCTGCCGAAAATGGTGTTTAAAAAACGTTTTACAGGAGTTACTGTCAAATGCATGAACCGATTCAAATGAAATTTGGTAAAAATAATACTTGGAATACGACTGAACAATGTATATATTTGATATCAGTTGATATAAATCAAAAAGGCCGACTAAAAGTGTTGTTTGGGCTTGTAATTTTCAAAACATTCATCAGGTTAAGCACAAGTTGGTTGTGAATATCTCGACACAAGCTAGTGTGTCGCGCCAAGTTAGGCAACAAACATCACATCACTTCAATTCAATTGTCGAGGTTGTAAACCATTGTAGTGCGACACCATAGTGTCAGTGTCTTATATCCTGAAGCATAGTTGGGCACATTTCAGGTACTTGGGGAAAAATAATAATGCGGTACAAAAGCTTCAATTATGTTGAAATTGAGAGCAATGACCCACCTGACAAAAATTAACTTTTGTAGGAATGCCAGCCAAGCTGCTTTCAATGCAAAATCTGACCCTCAATAACGTTGAAAATGTGTTACTGCTAGCTAGCTAGTCCGCTCATCCTCATGTTAAATCCCATAGGGTGATTATTCATCGATACCGAGATAACGAGAAAGCTTTCAGCTATGAAATTGGACGAATGGTTGCTGTACAATACAAACTGCGTACCTTTTACGGTTTGGAGCCTGAGGACGCATAAGTGCGAAAACATTGTTATAACCATTGTTAGTATTGTCAGCATCATTCTCTCATTTGACGGCCAAAGTGCATACAATGAGAACATGTATACTGACGTGCATGCCTAGACAGACACTAGTGTATCACGATAAATCTAAACAACTGCAAAGGAATTGTATTCACATCCAATTCACGAAAAATAAACAACTGTAAAAACAAAGCAAAATAAACAATGCCAAAAACTGGTAAAGAGGCCACCAAGTTGAGAATGGTTCGCCTATAGGCAAAAGGTAGTAGCAAATTGTTAAAAACCAATTTCTTGTTGACGTGGCACTTTATTACACATCTGCACGGTAGTGGAGTTGAGATAATACACAATTTAAAAAAAAAGGAGTGATATATCAAAAACCAAAACTGGTAAAAGGGGCCGCCAAGTTCCGGCCCTTCAAAGGAGTGATATCAACGCACTAAAACATTCGCCAACATAATCATATACAAACCCCACAAAAAACCTGCGAACATGGAAGCACCGTCCGGAGCTCCCCCGGAAAATTCCGAAAACATTGTTAAAACGTCTACCCAAGGATCTCAAACGACTCCAGGCCACCATGAAGTCACCGTGGACAAGCCAGTCAGCAAAGGAGACCTGGACTGTCCCCAAATTATCGTCTCGGACTTGTTATGTTACGTCTCAAACCAACTTGACATCGGCGCAACAGTAGACAAACTCGCAATGGAATGTACGGCTTTCTACTCAGAATCCGAAATCCTGGAGGCAAAAAAAATATTGCACGACACCTACGTACCAAACAAACGGATGATTGTGCGTCAAGGTAATGATCGTCTTGTTAAACACGTGAAAGATATCGTTGAAACTTTTCAAAACAATCGGTCCCCTGGGGAATTGCACGTGTTTGCCTCCGCTCGCTTGCACTGTCCGTCTATCCAGCCATCCTTCAACAAAGGCAACAAACCAGCCAAAGCTGCAGACGACGACATCGGTCAAATGAACATCGTGATAGATCGCTGTGTCGCAGCCCAAGAATCGACCGCAAAAGAGGTAAACGAACTTAAACAAGTGCTTCTTTTAGCAATCAAGCAGTTCCCAAGGGAATGGTCCAGCCAGCTTGACGCTCAACCGGAAGTTCATAACTCTTGCAGCAAAACCGGAAGAAAGGTTCAATGTCAGAGACTCGCAGCAACTTTTTTTAAAAATGTGCATTCAAACTAGTCACAGACCAACAAATTCCTGAATCTAATGCCGAAAATTTAAACCCTATTGTTAAAGAAACTTCTAACTCTGTGCCTACTGCCACAGATCCTACTTTAGAAATTAACGACACCGAAAGTGAAACTTCAGGCGATTTCAACGCAACTGAGGGTTTCAAAGAACAGCTCAGTAGAAAAAAGTTTGTCAAACAGAAAACATCACTCCGTGATAATAATAAAACTGGGTCAGCTTCTACCAAACCGACTCTTATGATAGGAACCAATCCTAACACGAGGCTTACTGCTGTTCCATCGAAACCACGTGGAACATTCCTATTTGTTAGCAGATTCCCTGCTAACCTGCGACCCAAAGAAGTCTTTGATCACTGTCACACCACCAACAAAGACTTGGCAAATGAAATCAGCCAGGTTGCTAAAATGCAAACCAAATTTCCCGGCTATTCTTCTTTTTTTATGGAAGTCTCTACTACTGCTTACAAATGTTTTCTTAGACCAGAGAACTGGCCTACTGGCATTGTGTTTTCCCTGCTTCGCCAGAGAAGCTATCATGTGAAAGTGACGGAAAGGTTTATTCCGAAACGCCAACCACCACCCGCAAATGAAAGCAATATTCCACAACCTTATCACCCCCCCCACCCAGGTCCCCCCCAAACGTCCAGCAACCCAAACTAACATGTGTTCTTTCCCCAGCATAACGTTTCCCAGCCTTCTTGTCCCTTCATCCCCCAAATCCCCTCCTCCTATTCCACCCAAACCTGCCCTCCCATCCAATCATTCCATGCTCTGTCCCACCACATGACGCCCATCCACACCCACAACTAGCCTTGTCCCCCCATCTCCTGCACCTGTCCCCATCTACTCTCCCACCCTGCTTGTACATGCAAATGCCGATTCACTTGCTAACAAACTTGAACTTGAATCTCTGCTCCATACTTACCAACCTGCAGTAGTCTTTATTACTGAAGCAAAATCCAAGACTGTGAATAACTTCCGCGAAATCGAGGCTATCAAACTCGGAAACTATCATACTGTCTTCAACCCTCTCCAAGGCCAAACTAGAGGGATCATTAGTTTCATTCACCACAGCGTGGACTACAACCTTGTGGTGGCCCCAAAGACATTTGATGATCTCCTCCTTATTGAAACTGGGACCCCTGGACACCATGTCTCCGCCATTGCCTGCCTTTATAGGTCACCAAACAGTTCTATCGACAACAATAATTCCTTCATTAATGCCATTAAATCTTTATTTGATAAGTATGGTGATAGTATTATCCTTGTAGGCGATTTCAACCTGCCAAACTTCAAATGGACGGAAGAGGAAGACCAGCACCTCACTGCTGTTGAGGTTGCCTTCATTGACGCCTACACCAGCAGAAATCTCACACAGCATGTCCATGAACCCACCCGGTTACGTCACGGACAAACGCCAAACATCTTGGAACTTGTACTTACCACATGTACGTCCAGTGCCATTTGCTACGTTGCCCTTTCCCATCCTCTTGGGAACAGTGACCATGCACCTACACTTATTTGGACAACCAGGACACGGTCGAACATTCACCGAGCTGATTTCAACAATATTAGGAGAGCAGTGACGGAGGCTAATCTTACTGACGCCATGGCTACCTTAAACACCGAAGATGCTTGGACCCTTCTGCACCACGCCATCAATCAATCCACTCTCGAGTTTTCTCCTACTGTGAAGCAGAGAGGAAAGAAGAAGAGCCGCCACCCCTGGGTTACCAAAACTGTTAGAGATGCCCTTAATCAGAAGAAAAAAAGCTGGGACTCCTACACTGAGACCCGCTGCATTGCTGATTACGAACACTACAAGGTGACACGCAACACTGCCACTGCTCTTATCCGGAAGTCTCGCACTGTGTATGAGCAAGAACTTGCTAGCGCTGCATCTTCCAATCCAAAGAAATTCTGGGACTATGTCAACAGGAGAAAGCCCCGTCATGTCCCTGTGGGTCCCCTGAAAAACACCCATGGTGACATTGTCTCTGATCCTTTAGCAAAGGCAAACGAACTGAACCGTTACTTTGGGTCTGTCTTCAAAAGGACCAGTCCTGCAAACAAACCTGCTTTTGGCACAGTTCAAAGAGTAGCAAACACACGATAGGCCGAAAGGCTCATTGTTTTACTTGGTAACAGAAATTAATCAAACACGGTACGCTATTTACCAAAATTGTCCCAAATTAGGGTGCGAATTTTCGGTGGTCTTTATCTTTTTGACAGATCTCCCACCTTCCTCAGGCACTTCGAGCGTTGAACGCCTTTTGACTTGGAGAAACGGGAAGTTGTTTTGAATTTCCCGCACGTGTTTGTGCTTCCGGTTTGGGAGGAGGGATAAGATGCGGCGAGCAGTGGCTCCATCTGTGGAGCTTGGGAAGAGATAGGAGGGAGGAGCGCTTTCCACTTGCAATTCAATCGTTGCCAAAAAATCTCTCATGAACAACCAAGAAGCCTCACATTGTGATGTCAATCGGATTATTACACCAGAATTGACACAACGATTGAATTGCAAGTGGAAAGCGCTCCTCCCTCCTATCTCTTCCCAAGCTCCACAGATGGAGCCACTGCTCGCCGCATCTTATCCCTCCTCCCAAACCGGAAGCACAAACACGTGCGGGAAATTCAAAACAACTTCCCGTTTCTCCAAGTCAAAAGGCGTTCAACGCTCGAAGTGCCTGAGGAAGGTGGGAGATCTGTCAAAAAGATAAAAACCACCGAAAATTCTCACCCTAATTTGGGACAATTTTGGTAAATAGCGTACCGTGTTTGATTAATTAGTAGCAAACACCCTTAGTGTGGTCAATTTTGATACCTCTGACATCCTCAAATTGCTGCAGTCTCTTAACATACATTCTGCACCTGGACCAGACAACCTCCATCCTCTGACCCTTAAAGAACTTGGCCCAACCATTAGTCCTGCCTTAGCGCAACTTTATACCAAGTCCATGACTGAAGGCACTGTCCCCACGGCCTGGAAACTTGCGCACGTCACGCCTATCCACAAAGGTGGATCTAGATCATCTGCGAAGAACTACTGCCCGATCAGTCTTACCAGTATTCCCTGCAAAATCATGGAAAAGATTGTTTTTAACACCATGTTAAACTTTGCAATCGAAAACAACATCATCCATCAAAATCAGTACGGCGGTCTCCCCGGCAGATCTACAACGCACAATCTTATCCACTTCCTCGATAAAATTACCGAATGGCTCGACAATAAACTTCAAGCGGATGCAGCCTACTTTGACCTTGCCAAGGCATTTGACACTTTGCCGCATGTCACACTTCTGGACGTCCTTCGTGATGCTGGTTTTTCAGGTGCACTTCTTGCGTGGCTCTCTGATTTCCTCTCTGAAAGACACCAGAGATGTAGTGTGGAGGGGTTTCTCTCTGCCGAAGTTAAAGTACACAGTGGAGTCCCACAGGGCAGTGTGCTTGGCCCACTCCTCTTCATTCTTTTTATGAACACCTTGTTTGTACATCTCGACAAAGATAACTGTGTTTTCCTTGACGATACTAAAATCTTTGCTATCTCTGATGACCCAGTAAGTACAGCTGAACTACAGGCCAATATTTCCAGTATGGTGTCCTGGACTAAATCCATGAACATGGACCTAAATGAAGACAAGTGTGGCGTTGTGAAGTTTGGCGTTCAGCACCACAAGGCAAACTATAACTTGGGACCTGGAATTGCCCTCCCAGAAAGGGAACTTCAACGGGACCTGGGAGTGATCATTGATCGCGATTTGAGGTTCTCTGCTCACATTCAAATGGTGACTGCGAAGGCTTACGGGGCCCTTGCCATCATTCGGACCACATTCTCGACCCTTACCAAAAAGACATTTCTTCTACTTTACCGCAGTAAGGTACGCAGTATCTTGGAGTACGCGGGCCAGGCTTGGTGGGTCCGCCTCGAAGAAGACCGCGATAAGTTGGAACGTGTCCAGAGACGTGCCACAAAGCTTGTCGTGGGGCTCAAGAACACTTCTTATTCAAACCGTCTTGCAGCGCTGAAGCTTCCAAATCTAGAATATCGACGAGTGAGAGGGGACCTCATCCTGACATTCAAGACACTTGCTGGCAAAGATCAAGCCTCAGTTGACTGGTTTACACTATCCTCCAGTACGGTGACCCGCAACCACGGCGCCAAACTTTTTAAACACCGATGCAACACCACCCTTCGTCAGCACACTCTTTCCTTTCGTGTATTGAACACTCGGAATAAGCTACCACCACACGTTGTCAGTGCAACCTTTGTTCTGCAATTCAAGCAGCGCCTTGACACAGTGCTCCCAAATTTTATCAGCCCCTATTGTTACAAGAACTGGTAACTTTGTGGCTCACTCGGTGCCAAAAGCATTTTGTGCTTCCTACCGAGAATCTTTCAATTTCAATAATCGCACCGAATAATACTTTGGACGTTAAATGAAAACTTCAACATTGCTACTGAAAGTAGCAGGGTTATAGTTTTCATTTCACCTTTAACCCTTTGCGCGCCACGATTTATTTACAAATAAACCATCCCAGGCCATATTTTTCTGATATTAAGCACAAGCGCTGACATTGTCTGCTTGATAAAATTATTAAAAATTTTGTAGTGAACCTTTTTATGTACAATTTGTTGTGTTTTGATGAAAACAAATGCACCCATGTTTTGGTAGCAAGATTAATAGCACACAGGCTTTTAAAAATCATGTGAAAAGATCTGAAACTGAAAACAAAACCATCACGAGAACTAAATGGACGTCAAATGACGTTCGTGGCCCACAAAGGGTTAACTATTAAATGGTGCGATTAACTTGGCGAATGTTTTGGTGTGTTGATATCGCTCCTTTGAAGGGCCGAACCATTTGGAACTTGGCGGCCTCTTTTACCAGTTTTGGTTTTTAATACGATTCAGTATAACAGGTGCTTCGAAGGTTCTACTAAAGTTCTGTAAAAGTTCTGGATGGATGGCGGAATTGTAACTTTTAAACCATTTATTAGATTGAACACAACTGGTAACGAATAATATTCCAAATACGAGATGGCAGCCTAAAATGGCACATGTCAAGAAAATGTACAAGCCCAAAACTGAAATTTGGTAGGAATATTCTTTGAAATATGGCTGAATGACACGTAAGGATTTTTTTTCGAAGGGAGGAGCTAGGTCAACCGTTCACAGAACTACTAGTTATTATTATGTCAATGATTATCTGTTCCGTCTAATTATATTGGCTAATTAATTATTATTTTATTTACTTTTGGTTTTAGCTTAATTTCAGATGTACGCATCTGAGGATTGTTTCTGCTAGCAGCTTTCCGTAATCTTAGCTACCAGAAAGTAGATTGTTTTATCCAAACTTATCTTATCAAATTTGTCTCCTCATTAAATGCTACAAATGGCCCACACCATTGTTCACAAAATAAGAGTGAGTCGAAACGATATTCCACTGCTTATTCACTACGTTTACATGACCACTTCGAAGTGCTTCAGGGGAATGCGCATCACGTCCTTGTCGCCTCCGTGGGTCTTGTAAACACCCGTCCGTGGCGCTTTCTCCCAAAGCGCTTCACGGAGGTGGTTTGAAACCTTTATCGCATCGTCTTTATTCATGTAAACACTCGCAATCGCATTGAGACATTGGCGAACGCCAGGTAAAGATGGCGGACACTGTTACGGGGTCAAGTAATTTGTGCTGGTGCCATTCGAAATTTAGGTAAATAAACTAAAAATAAGTGTACATGACTAATAAGGCCACTAAGACTTAATTCTGTTTGGTTACTTGGGTCTGAGCTGAACCTAGCTGCAGGGGGTAGAGCCGCACAGAACGTGCCCACTATTTGCCAAAGGGAGGGCAGGTAGGAAGGGTTGCCAAATTGCCTTTGCTAGCGGTATGGCCCTAATCCGATCTTGCTTCGTGTAAACAGGTGCCATTTTTGATGCGCATTTCAAAGTGCTTCTTTAAAATGCGCTTCTTGTGGCCATGTAAACGTATAGTAATTATCAAGTGAGTAGAAATAATTTCAGCTACCCAATAAACCCCAAAGACTTCGGTGACAAATATCACAGTACAAAACTTTAAAATAAAAACAATAATAATAATGAAATGTAACGAAGTGATTTTAAAATGATAAAGATGTGTAAACTGCTCCCTTTCTCTTGATAAATCATTATTCATTACAAAATATATGAGTTTCCGTACCAGTATTTCTAACTAATTTCATTGCAAGCTTCCACTTCATCCTCGGTACCATAGTCTGAACAAAGACAAGTACGTCCTCCACGTCCGTTGGGTAAGCACAGATTCCGACAACCGCCATTATTAACTGCACATGGGTTATTCACTGCAATAATGAAAGTGAATATAAATATAATAAGCAATATATTAAAGTTGCTCATTAAAGCCTAACTAACCCCCGGTTGTAGAATGACTGCTATTGCTTAAGACTAAAGCCAGACTTTAACTTTATCTTAAAGTCGTTGAGGTGGTAAAGTCGTTCCCAGACTTACGAGGCCGCCCGAAGCAATTGCGAAGACCACATGCAACTTTACGTTAAAGCTTGCCCTTGAGCTTACTTTGTAATACCGATTATAAAGTCGCAAAATGATGTACGATTTTAACTTAATCTAAAGTACGACTTTACCGCAATGTTCCAATTTACGTAAAATTTAAGCACGAGTTCATGCTTAGCAGTCGTTCTACAACCGGCCGTAAATGTTAATACTTTTAAGTTACCTCGTGGGCATCTGTCAGGAACTGAAACAATGCCATATAGCTTGCTGTTGCCACCTAGTGGTGATGATACAGGTGCATTTAGATGATAGCCGCTCTTTGAGGCACTGTGGATCTGTTTCCTGCTTGTGCAGACAGAAAGAAAAAAGTATGTGTTTACTCAGACATTGACCTCAAAACATGGTCTTCATTATTAAAGTTTGAAGGTAATTTTAAAGTATTATCATACGTGTCCCAGTCAGTCCAGTAGATAGTTTCTCGATTATTTGTAAGACCAAACGGATAGGCCACCGGTGCGATGACTGTGCGTCGATTGTATCCATTTAGGTTCATGCACTCGATTTTTTGCGTGCCTGCAAAAAGCAAAATTATACAAATCCATATAAACATTGAGTGCAAGTAAAATGCACAACGAATGCAATGTTCAGATGCGAGTCGAGTCTTCATGGGCTGTTCATTTGTTTGCTGCTTGGAATGACAAAAGTGATAGGATTATTACACGGCCAGTTTTTGAGCCCCGACCGTTTGACCTGCTGTGGGACTTAGCCGTATTTATCCCAGAAATATCTGCAGAATGTTAATTTTGCATTTTCATGCGTCTTGTGTCTAAAACCTTAATCGATTCTTGAGATGCTTTTCAGCTGTCTCAACCAACCCAAAAGCCATTGTGTCCAGGGATCTCAGATGCTGCAAATGTGAATATCAGTAGACATGGCCATGATCATTGCCGTTCATTTTTTTTATGGTTTTTTATCCAATTTTCATTGTTTCCAATTAATATTAAATCTTAATTACTCCCACTGTTAGTGTTTAGGGCTACTTTCTAGTAAAACTTTGTACTAACAATTATACATAGGTTGGAAGTTGCTTGTACCGTGTTAGGCATGCTATACTTATTAAAAAAACAAACTTTTAAATACTTCCCACCATTAACCTTAGAGTGTTCAAAAAAGAAACAGTTTTAACTGAATTATCAGACACTTGATCAAGCAACTGGTTACCATATTTCCTTACCTGCATCAGCCCAACACAAATCTTCTCGTTCATAATCAACAGTAAGTGAATTTGGCAGTCCTAAGTTTTCAGCCGCAAACACTTCTCTGCTTGTGCCATCCATATCGGCTGATTCAATTTTAGGTTGTAGGCGATCCCAGTCCGTCCAATAAATCTTCCTATAAATTATACAATGGTAAAAAAAAATTGATGCTGCTATACTTAATTTATATTATTAATGCGAATGCAGCGGGGACATTGATGCTTGTTACTTGCATTGCATACAGCTACGTTAGAGCCTAATTTATGCTGTATATTGAACTTCCCTGTGAAAAAAAGGTATAATGTAATAATTGTTTAAAAAATAATGAGAAAGTGGGAGAATTAACGATGGCATTGAAAGGGGCCAATCGATGCTGAAAAACGTGAAATCACTATTCCGTTATGCACCACCTGCCAAACGTGCGTAACGAAAAGTGAATGAAACATGGCAGCTCTGCTTGCTGTAAAGGAGCCACCTGGTGGGAGCATAGGAGTTGCATTCGATGTTTTGAGCATGGGCATTATTTTAAGCAAAAAATAACGGTATGCATATAAAATAAGTAAAAACTAATTTTAGGATTAACATTTTGTTTTATGCCCGAGCTGTAACAGGAGCCAGTAGGCAAGTGTGAATAAGAAGCATTACGTAAGTAGTTCAACTTATTATGTTAACACGAAGGCATGGGTGTGATGTAGTGACATTGTTGCGACTGGAATGGACAAAAACAAAGAGTAGTGACCTAGTTGGAGGTTTGTCTGATGGGGGAGGGGTGAGGCCTGGCAGGGAAGCGTAGCAGCAATTCAATCCCCTCTCACAGATAGATGTCTTGCTGCAGATTGATAAGTTTTCATATTTATGTCCACTCTCCTTGGCACAAGTTGATACGACGTAGTGATTACACATGTACTATGTGCTAATACCTCTTCTCATTCTGTTTTCTTGTTTATATTGTTTTACGTGGTAGCATGCTTTGTTATGCAGTATAGTAAATTAAGTTCTAGAACTATGCGAGTTCTGAAATTTTATTCACTTCGCAGTTCACGATGGACATTTAGGACTGCTACGATGGGAGTTTGTTTATTTATTTCTCAGCTGCTGCATTGTTTCTCTTCGTTATTGTTTTGTCATTTTATAGCGTTACTGGAGTTTTTTCATAAAACAGTCCGTTTTGGAGAACATCACCATATATTCAAATTTGGATTTCATATTTGGTTCTTTTCCGCGGCCATTTTTCTGCAGTTCTGGATTAAGCTAATATTAACGCCTTCATTTACGTTGAAGTCTTTAAAATGTATTCACTTCTTGTTATTAACCCCATAATTTTGTCAAGCAACCACATGTCTTCACACGAAAACTGGACAAACAACATGCCAGCCTTTACATAAGGATCTTACCCTCACCCTAATATGGGGAACATATTTTAATGTTGCAGAGACTAGTTCTCGTATGCCGAGAATAAATAAGGTTCGTGTCATTTTTGATGTTGAGTGACGTCTTTACGCAAGGTACATTAGGCTGAAAGTGTCCGTCTGCGTCTGACAGGTTTTCGTGCGAGATTATATAAATGTCCGTCTGCGTCTGACAGGTTTTCGTGCGAGATTATTAAACATTTATAATTCGGGACTTTAAAAAGAGAATTACAAACCAAATTATACGTGAACAGGTAAATGAAGGGTAAAGGAAGTACGTGTACAAAGGGGTTCACAGAATTACAAACCGAAATGTAAATGAAAGAGTAAATAAAGGGTAAAAGAAGTATGCGTGCTAAGGGTACAAAAGGGTTCGCAGAATTACAAACCGAAATGTAAAAGTAAAAAGGCACAAAACGGGCATATCGATAGGGAACGACACAAAGGGTAGAAATAGGTACAAAACGATGCATAAGGGGTACAATGAAATGCTATTCAGCAGCAAATATGGGAACCAAGATTCGCCACAACTTTTGGTTTTTCTGGCTTACCCTCTTCCTGGATGCACAGTAATTCCCCGAGGATTGACCAGGTCTGACTTAATGATGACCTTTCTATCTTGACTATTTATTTTCGCAACTTCTATTTTATCTCTGATTGAGTCGGTCCAGAAGATGTTTCTGCTTACCCAGTCAACTGCGACACTTTCCGGAGAAATAATATCTGTACGATAGTGATAAAAATGGTACGGGGTTACATTTTTTTGTTAATTCGGTTTTTTTAGATAATTTTCCAGCTCGTTAAATAATTGGTCAAGTTGTGCCTTCATAATCAAGTTAATTTCCAAAACACATGTAAAATCTCTCCTAATACTGAACTATTATACACCATTGACGTGGTACTAGCTTGGAGAAAATATTAGTGTAAAAAGCAGTCCAGAAAGTCATAAAAACTTCAAAATACCAGTGTTACTTGGTTGATTTTGATTTCTATTGCTTTCTGAAAATATAATTACCTATTTTAAATCATTCTCCTTCTCATAATGCTGTTTGATATAGAGAAAAATTCGAAGACCGCGTCGCTACCCTATTGCACAACGATCTGATCTGCGCAGCCCTCCATGTTTATAAATCGTACGGAGCAGTCCAGCTCATCTTTTCAATCCTCTCTAGTGCCCTGATGGCAATAAGAGGGGAGGAGGGTGGGACATAGGTAATGTATATTTTCAGAAGGCAATAGAAACCAAAATCAACCAGGTAGCACTGGTATTTTGAAGTTTATAGTTGCCGTGAAAATATACATTACTTATTTTAAAGCAGTCCACAGACTTTGTGTAGGCGGCGGGCGCCATTAGACTAAGGCCCCCTAGGGTAGCGAGCGGTACCCCAGACAGAAACATTCAGGAAAAGTGTAAGGGGTCAAAGAATGCGATGAGCCGCCACGAAGGGCCCGAGTCGGTATAAACCATCAGCATGGTGTGACATATCTCTAAGATAGTGAGAGGTGAAGACGGTAGGACTGCGCCAAGAGGCGGCTTCCATGATTTCAGTGACTGGAATGTTGCTGTAGTGTGCCCAAGAGGTAGAACTGGCACGTAATTCATGGGCAGTCACTCGAATGCTCTGTTCGGCACAACTGATATCGAGGGCGTCGTCGGTTTGAACGATGACAGTATTAAGCCAGGTAGCAATCACGCGGAGGGATGTAACCCCGACTTTGGTGGTGAAGGGAATGAGCAGCTGGGTGCGACCTCACCGGATGGGTGTGGAAGCCTTAAGATAGAAACGCAGTGCTCTTACCGGATAAATTGACCGTTCCTGCTCATTGCCTACTAAGTTGGAGAGAGCAGGAATTATGAATGGTTTAGGTCGCTCATCAGGCTTCTGTGTCTTGGCTCGGAACGTTGATTGAGGAGTCAAGGTGACGCCAGCGTAGCCGTTAAGGAAAAAACAATCTGTTGCAGTGGCGGAGAGTACTTGCAGTTCACTGCACCGGAGGCACGCGGCCAAAGCGGTCAGAAAAACCACTTTGCAGGTTAAATGGCTAAGTTGGCAAGAAAACATTGGCTCATACGGAGGGGAAAGGAGAGCTGAAAGGACGATGGAAAGATCCCAGTCCGGGAACTGCTTCTGCACACGAGGACGATCAATTTGAAAGGAGTGAATGAGAGCTGTTATTCGGAAATCGTCGAGGCGACCATTGTTACCAGCGGCTCGAAAGACGGCATTCAAAGTGAAGCGCTGGACCATGATTGTTGAGCCACGCAAACCGCTAGAAAAAAGTGATATTAGGAATCGTAGGATGTCAGGGACAGAGGGACCGATAGGATCAACTTGTTCCCTGATACACCAATGAAACCATCTACGCCAGTGGCTGTCGTAAATTTTGTTGGTGGACGCGCGAACTGCTCTGGAGGTAATGCGTGATGCTTCTTCGTCGAAAACTCCAGTATTCTTGAGGAGTTGGATGATAGTACCCACCCATGAAGTCGTAGTGAGTGCAGATTGGGATGACGGATCGTGTCGTTGTTCTGCGTGAGTAGGTCCGGGCGGATCGGGAGTTGACGTGGGAAGTTGACGAGGAGATCGAGGAGTGCCGGGAACCAAGCTGCTGCTGGCCAATCCGGGCAACAATAAGGAATAGTCCTTGGGATGATGCTATCTTGCGGAGGACAAGAGGCTGGAGTTTGGGAGGAGTAAAGGCATATGCGAATCGGTGATTCCAGTACGGGGTGAGGGTGTCTACTGCCCAAGCCCGGGGATCCGGGAGGATACTGACGAATAGGGGAAGTCTGGCATTGAACCTCGTGGTGAACTGGTCGACCATGGGGATTCCCCAAAGAGTAAACAGAGGAGTGGTTACGGAGGTGTGGAGAATCCATTCGCTGGTCGGTGGTTCCCGCTGGGACAGGGAATCCACAATGACATTCTGGTTGCCTGGAATGTAAACGGGAAGAAGACAAACCTGAAGTTGGATGCAGAGGTGAAAAATTTCTGATGTTACGCAATGAAGGGAGCATGGGCGAGTTCCCCACCTTTCCGAAGATATGCAATAGCAGTGGTGTTGTCGAGGTGGACTTGGACAACTTGACCTGTGACATGACCGCTTGAAGCTCTGGGAGATAATTGATGTGATCGAACAGGCCGGGTTCCCATGTTCCAGACACAGTCAGACCGCTGATATTTGGGCACCCCAGCCCGTTAAGGAGGCATCTGTGGAAGTGGTTCGTGCAATGGTACGGTTGCCATCAAGTTGAGGACATCTAACCACCAATTCAGTGTTGGAAAGGGGAAGGAGTGGATGAGTCGTACTCCGGGGATCACCCCGTTTCAATAGTCGAAAGTAATGAAGCGGGCAAGCCATCCATCACCCGTATGGGACTAGATCTGCGCAGGAATCGATTGTTCCTATGACCGAAGCAAGTTCTCGGAACGTGTAACGTGGGAGACGGAGGAAGGCCCGAGCGGAGGAAAGATGTGTAATCCTTTCGGGTGACGGCATGACAGTCTCGTGGACTAGGTCGAAGAATACTCCTAGGAACGAAAAGGCTTGGGGATTTGGAGAAATTGATACCCTGTGCGAGTTGGTGCAAAAGAGACAGTACGACGAGTAGGCTGGACACAAGAGCGGATTGATCCTGGTGCGGTAGGAGGCAATCGTCGAGAAAGGCGTGGATGCGAACGCCGTGTTGGTGGAGGTGGACCAAAACTGGTCGGAGGACGAGTGTAAAAATCCGCGGAGCTGCGTTTAAACCAAAAGGGAGGCATAGGAACTCGTAGACGGTGCTGTCTAGGATGAAACGGAAGAGGTGTCGGACAGACGCATGTAGTGGAATGTGAAGGTAGGCATCCTCTAGATCCAGAGAAATTGTCCAGTCGTGGGGAAGCAATGAATGGCGGATGGACGAAGTTGTTTCCATTTGGAAGTGAGGATTTTTATGAATCGATTGATAGGTTTCAAGTTGAAGATGAGGCGAGAACCTTCTGTTTTCTTGGGGCAGAGAAATATGCTGCTGTAGAAGCCTGGTTGCACAGGGCTTGGGACTATCTGTATTGCTTCTTTTTGAAGAAGGATAGAGATCTCGTTGTGGAGTGGAGTCGATGGTGGGGATTCCATGTCCCAAGGCGGACTTCGCGAGGGAGGGAATTAAAGGAACATTGGAAGGTACCCGTTTTGCACAATCGAAAGGATCAGTGAATCGGAAGTAATAAGGCGCCATGCTTGGGCATGGAACAGAAGATGGCCCCCGACAGCTTGTGGGGGCGGAGGAGTGTCAATAGCGGGAACGTGGATGGGGAGAGGCTGGACGATGTCGTCTGTCAGAGGTAGAGGAGCGGCCAAATGATCATCTGCAGCTGCGACCCTGGTTCTTAGCACGAAAGGGTGATTGAGCACGAGGGATGGATCAGGGGTTTTGGAAGTGGCCCAATCATCTTTGGATAAATACAGTCGAGGAGCAGAGTATAGACGTTGACGAGACTCATTGGAACGAGGTTTGCGGGAAATGTTGAGGTTTGGAGCAACCTTAGGAATCAGTCCGCAGAACAGGGATTCGAATTCGTGGATTGGCTGATTATGTAGGATATGACGAGTGGAATCATGCAGGTTTGGAGCCGTGTTGAGGGCTATTTCTCGAAGTAGGAGCATGGAATTAAACAAAACACGAGTAAACCAGATCAT
Source organism: Lithobius niger (assembly GCA_023313725.1). Lineage (NCBI taxonomy): Eukaryota > Metazoa > Arthropoda > Chilopoda > Lithobiomorpha > Lithobiidae > Lithobius > Lithobius niger. The sequence goes on from JAHWFP010227497.1 coordinate 27,896, forward strand.
TGCATGGTATGTGGCGAAGCAGCCCTTCCTAAACACTTGGTTGATAAGGAAGGCGAGTTGACGTGTGTTCGCTGGTGGAGGATCAGCATGTAGACTTTCACAGAGGGCATTGGCCGCTGTACTGAGGACGTCCGCTTGGGAGGTGGCGCGTAAACCAAGGCGGAGCAATCTGTCGTTGTCGCGGAACACGGATACGGGAACGGCGGCTCGTCGCGGAGCACGGATACGGGAACGGCGGCTTGTTGCGGAAGGAAAAATGCGGAGCCGAAATCCATTTTAGCGTCCGCAGTAAAGACTTCTGATTGGGGGTATGTATCGAAGTTGCGGGGATTAGCAGTGTCCCCCCACTTGGCCGAAGAAGAAATTTTCACGATCTGGTCGTGGAGAAGGTCACAAGCGGCTCGCCGTTTCCTAGCAGAATACCACCTGTTCAAAGGAGAGTAGTGAGGAAGGTAGTGGATTGTCCTAAAAGGGGAGGCTGGTGAGAGAGTTGATCTCTTAGGCCAAATCCAAAACCAATGGCTACTCCCAGCGGAATCAGGGTTAGGCTTGTACAAGAAGCAGCCTGGGACCACACCTTCCATTGTCTTCAATAGCTCAGGGAGGGGAATGTTGGATGGATCAGGATCCCCATGAAATGGAGGGTCATGGTGGTCCGACAGAGGAGGATCAGGAGAGTAGTAAGCGTCTCCGTCCTCGTTGCAAGGGAGGGTATCATGTTCCGGAGGGCCGACCAGAAGAGTGGGTGGATTGAGGACGAGCATAGATGGATCAGAGCTTGGAGACGTACTAGTATCGCTTGGAGAAGGACGTACACGCTTGGGAAGGGAGGCTAGCCAAGCCGAAGTAAAAGTGGCGGAGGGAAGAGTCCATGAGAGAGTTTTGGACAGCGATTCGCTGCTCCGGTCCTGGATGGAGTGAGCTATACCGGATCCACGAGAGGAGCTGAATGATAGATCCATAGGAATCTGGGTAGAGGAGGCTGCTGATTTGGCTGCCGCTTTGCAGACCTTAACCTGGAGTTTAAGGCAGGCGTAGCGTTCCTTGGTTCGAAAAAGTTCCTCACTAATGGAACGTAAATCCAGGTTAGCGGTGGTCTGACCGCAGGGGATCGAGGATGTAGTGGCGGATGCGTCCGCGGAAGCGGATCGAATGGTTCGGACAGGAACGGGTTAGGCACAGGCATAGATGGTTCAAGCGAGTCCTGTTCCGCACATAGTTCTAGAACCTCCACGCCAGAGTGTGAGGGTTCAGGTGGGATGGATGGTGTGGAGGGTGCTGTGTGGGCCGATCCATCCTTCGGTGTGCCTTTTGCTCGAGGCATCGCGGAGCGTAGCGAAGGGCGGACGGTAAGTGGAGCGTAGTGAAAAGACGAGCAAACAGCGACCGCTCAGGACGGCGTGTAGAGAAGAAAAGATACTCTGGACTGCTTCGTTCGATTTATATACGTGGAGGAGGGCTACGCAGATCGTTACGCAGTAGGGTAGTGACACGGTCTTCGGAAATTTCTCTATATCAAACAGCATTATGAGAAGGAGAATGCTTTAAAATAGATAATGCATATTTTCACGTCAACTAGAAATTATCTTGTATTTGTAAATACCGTAAGAAAAAAAAAGCAGGAAAAAGGAAAGTAAGGCAAGGCCAGCTTAATCTGACAATGCCCTAAACAATAAAAATAAATGGCCCATGCACAATCGGCTGGTAAGAATATGTGCATTGTAAACTTCCGGAAAAAATAAACTGTGTAAAAATGTCAGCCTGGTAAATGAACCCCCCCCCCAACACATAGTGCACGTAGGACTGCAGCTGTTGGAACTATTTTGATCCGATCCTTAATGTAAGCTATGCGTTATGGAATTTGTAATGTCCAATTACCAATTTATGTAAAAGACAAGCAAGACATGATAACATACTTTGGTTGATTATTGTTTCTTGACCCGTTCCATCGTAATTTGCACGCATGATGACTCCTCCTGCAAGATCAGTCCAGTAAAACTGCCCATCAACACAATCAATGTCAATGCCCACTGCAGTCTGATGAGGAACAAGTACCAAAGGTCTGGCATATTCCTTCGCAGCTGCAGACAGAGGCACCTTCAGTGTTACCATACCCTGGTTGACCAGTAAAAAGTTTCCATCGTGCGTGGGAATAACTGAAAAGAAACAACAGAAAAAATGTTACCATCACTTTCACATTTCTCACTTTTCAGAGTTCAGACTATTGTTCTCACTATTCAGGGTTCAGACAAGACCTGGAGAACCTGGAAATCTCAGAGAAAATGAAAATAGAGTCAAAATCTCAGGGAAATTTCGGGGAAAATGAGAATTTTTTGAAAATCAGGGAAAAGGTCAAAAGACAGGGAAATTTGAAAATAAAAATGCCTTTGTGTCTGAACTGTTAAGTTCCATTGAATTAGTAGATCAAACAAAATCCTAGGCTAGTAGCAAATATTTTAATTTGTGCTTTAATAAGTTTTTTTTAATTACTACTTCAATAAACCAAATCTCAACCAATATCTGTGATAAAAGTGTTCCGTCTGGACTATTCTCTAAACAGCTATTTTCCGGGATGTTGGATTATTTTCAAACAAACATTAATAAAATCATTAGCTACTGCCTGTTTTCCCTAACTAAACATCATGTAAACACCTGGAAAACCTGGAAATGTCAGGGAAATTGAGAATTAAATAATGTCTGAACCCTGCTATTGCTTTTTACACAGGAAAAGTTGGACATAGCTTATACGTACGGTGACAAGTGAAACCATCTCCTTGGTAACCATGACTACATTGGCACGTGTGTTGACGAATTGTAGGATGAACAACACATTCTGCATGAGGGTGACACTGTGATGGATCACTTTGACAGGACCGTGCAGGTATGCAAGTTGATCCGTCGCCTGCAAATCCCTAAAATGTTGGTTTCATTAGTAATGTGTTGATTTGTTTTGATTAAGGCGTAGGCAAACTTAGGTTTCTTATTGCCCTGGAAAACATCTTGACCGGTTAATTTTAGCATTACATTGATCCTCAATGTCGTTTCCCTGGAGGTTTCTTGTCTGCATGTAGCCGTCTGCTTGCAAGCCCCACTGCGCATGCGCGGTGCAGTCCTCTATAAAGGTTGCCTTCCGTCACCTCACTCCTTGTTTCCCTCCTTTCGTTTTGGAATTTGATTCTCCCCAAGGTGAGCCGCTGCACCTGAAGCTGCTCTGAAAGAAAACAAGCTTTCATCTCGAACCCCCTTCCTCAGCAACCGATGGCATCGACCCTCGTCCTCGCCACTCCTACCGACAATGTCGGCGTCCTTTTCGGATCTGAACTTAGAAGAGTCCCCGCCTCAAGCTGATGAACGGACCTCTCACCATGAACCTCCGAACTCATCCCAATTTGGAAAAGATCTCCGGTCTGCAAAGAACCCCACCATGAGGCGAAAATGAACCATCGTCGGGCTGCCGCATTACTTCAGCTTCGCCGATTCTGAACTCACCATTGGATCTTTCGCCCAATTCGTCTCGCAGAGGCCAAAGTGGGACCTGCAACGAAGTCATCTTGCTCATCCAAACTGCCATCCGAAAGCAGGAAAACGAAAACGATGCCGCTTCTACCTTGCACGCCATCAGCACGCCTAGCTCACGCTCAGGACTGAGTGGCTTCAACCGCCAGCCAAGAAAGATGAAAATGCACATCTCTTCTTTCGTCTCATGCTACCATGAAGCTCAATCCATCGGATGAACACCCTGCCATCTCTCGGTTCCAGTTAGGAACAATCTACCTCAGGCCCTGGCCCGAACCCTCCTTTCGTCTCAGATACACTTCATACACTTCACTGACGATGGGGATACACTTCACTGACAAAAATGGCGAGGACCCCCACACCTCAAGACCTCAAGACGTTAGAAGACGCAGTCCCCGACTGCTTCCTCTATAAGCCAACGCAGTCAGACGACGCTCCCATCATTACCCAAGGCTTAAAGACAGGTTTCGATTCCACCAATTGTGCATGCCGTCACAACGACAGCGCACCACCCTGCCTTTCGGTTGCACCAACCTCCGTGGGAATGGACAGTTTGTGGCTTTCGAGTGCTAACGCCGTCCAGAAGCCCCTGGGTATTTTCGTCGATCTTCCTTTCGGATCGTCTGCTTTCACACTGAAAAAGACCAAACTCCCCTCCTGACCGTCCAGATGAAGCCACTAACAACTCACCAACCTTATATACCAACAACATCAACCTTCACCGCAATGGCTCTTCCGGCTCCCGGCCTCATTCTGGTCTTCTCCACGAAAAGAAAACCATGAAAGCACTCCACCATCAACTCAACGAACTCACCAGAAGGCTCTCTTTAACTGCATCTTTCGGACCGCCAACCTTGCAATCGATTCCGTCTTGCACCAGCAGACCCGTCATGCACTCGACACGAAAATGTATCATGCAGCACCACCACTGCACCCCTCCTCACTCCCAAGTGGACTGATCCAACCCAATCCCAGTCGCACTGCTCCAAGGGCTTTCGTTCCCGCTTTTCGCAAGCACCACGAGACGGCCTTGTGACCAAATTTTTCACGACTACACAACGTTCCACTGGACCTGGGAAAAGACACGAGAGCCTCGGTCAAGGCATTGAAACCCATCACATCCGGCAATTTCATTCTGGCAGCATCCCAACCATTGAAGATCCAAAGAAATGCAACTGTCCGGACTCAAGAACCCACATCACAATGACCCGCACATATCAGTTTGCCAGCATCACCGGAAATGTGAGTAAAACAACTCAGGCTCGATCAACATGACCATCCCCTTTGTTAACTGGCATGCAATTGCACCCATGCAGCTCGCTTCTGCAATTAGGGAAAGACAAGCAAATCAACCAGCCACAACTTGAAAGAAGATGACAACACGCAACACCCCTCAACTCGGGTCACCCGTGACTCCTCAATTAACGTCGAAACCATCTTGCACCATCACAAACCAACCAAAAAAAAAACAACCTGGGAAAACCCTGCTATCCTCCCAAACTCCTAAAAAAGACTAGATCGTATTGAGAAGCGGCCGAACGCATCAACTCAAACGCAACCAGAGACTTAACAAACCGAATGGATGACAGCCACTGGACCAGAGATTCATTTGTGTTCCACAAGGGAAATTAATCCAATCAACCCCCCCCCCTCCCCCCGACCAAATTTCCAAAATCTTCATGGACGTAAACAAACTCAATGGTTCAACAATCCTCGCCTACCACTCAGCATTAAACTCTGTCGTCAAAACAGCAAACAATACGAAACTTCTCGAAGACTACCACATTTCAGCCCCTCTCCACTCTTTTAAGAACAAACAGTAACTGTCTGGAATCAATCAGAAGTTCAACAGTCTCTGATGGAAGAACCAGACCAACCAATGTAAGATAGCTCCCTCCATCAGAAAACCCGAAAAACTGTTTTTCTTGCAACACTGGCAATTAGCCTAAGTTGCAACGAAATCTAGGCTTTGTCAGCCGATCCACCTCACTGCATCTTCGGACTAAATTTCTCCTTGGCAACACTGCACCCAAGAGGAAAACTTCCGACCGAAAAACCCCTAAACCAACTGAACTGCCAACACCAGGGCCTTTCCGACTCTCCAAACATCCTCGCAGATGAACCTGAACAACAATGCCCAATCCGAGCACTACGCTTCTACACAACAAGGACCCAGCACGACGACATATGAAAAGGAAGGAACCAACTTTTCTTCCCTATGGACTCACAATCTGGCGAAACCTCCGCAACAATGGTATCGCGCTGGATCAAAAAAACCATCGAAGCAGCTTACGACCAACATCACAACACGAGTGGTAGCAAGAGTGTTACACCACATGAAGTATGAACAATCTCCACATCGTGGGCCCACTACAATGCCATCCCGATTGAAAAAATTCGAGCAACACCACCTTGGCGAAACCCAACGACTTTCACCTCACTCTACCGAAGGGACAAGTCAAGAGAAGAAATGTGACTACACTGGCTGGGACCAATGTCGTAGCCAGAACCGTAGTCAAGCCCCCTTAAGCACTCAGAACGAAGTAGAAGCAAGCCATCCCATGATGGAAGCAAGCCATTTCATAGATGGAAGCAAGCAAACCACAAAAAGAAGTAAGACCCACATAAAACACGAAAGAAACCAAAATTCCATTTTCATCACCGAGGTTCTGAAAAATAGTGCGAAATTCGTAAAATGAATTTTTTGGGGGAAAGCCCTCTTGCAACCCGGGGTGCCCGTCAAGGCGGTGCCCGCCACCTATCTTTGACGAGGTATCCTGTAATGCTAAAATTAACAAATTAAGATGTTTTCCAGGGCAATAAGAAAGCCCATTTTGACTGCCCCCATGTCTAGCTGGCTAAAAATGGTTTCTTTTGCCAAGGAAAACATACTTAACCAAACCCGTCCTACCTCCCCTCTCGAGTCACCGCCTGACACATTAAGAGGAAAATAAATGACGAAAGCGTTCGCGCTCTCGCTTTTATAGAGGAGGACTGCGCCGCGCATGCGCAGTGGGGTTTGCAAGCAGGCGGCTACATGCAGACAAGAAACCTCCAGGGAAACGACATAGAGGATCAATGTAATGCTAAAATTAAAAGGTTAAGTATATTTTCCTTGGCAAAAGAAACCATTTTTAGTCGGCCAGACATGGGGGCCGGCAAAATGTATTTTTTTCCGATTTGTGACACTAGTTGTGCAAAGTCAGAGTTAAAAAAAAACAACAACTTACGTGGCGACACTGACACCGGTAGGCACGCTCATGGTTGTCATAAGCACAATCAGCATTTGGATGACAGTTATTAAGTGTATTACAGGATACTACTGCTGGTGTGCACGTCAGCCCATCACCGTGGTGACCAGCATTGCACTGGCAGCGATAACGAAGATTGACTGAGTCGTAAAGGCATTTGGCATTTGGATGGCAGTTATCAACAACGTTGCAAGATGCATCTAAGAAAATAAAAATAACGTGTATATTCATCCCAAATATTAATGAAATTGGGAATGTATTTGTTATCAAGCAAAGTCATCTAAAGCAATTCATGAATAGCTGTGCAAATGGCAATGGGCGCTTTGTTAATCTGAATAGCTGTTAGTGTATACTGCCAAGCCATCCAAAGCAATTAAATGCTATTCGTCTGTCTCAATCCGAAAGACACGCTTACCAGATGATACAGTACATTCTTTTCCATTGCCAATATACCCCGGATTACACCGGCATCTATACCGTCTGGCAATGTTATCAAACACACATTTTGCAGAACGGTGACACCTTTCGTCTGAATTACACTCGTCTGAAAAATAAAACTGTTTTTATAGTCGACGAAATTATAATTACCTGGTTTTTATAGCGGTTCCCTCCTTTGAGCTATTATTCCCCTAGAAGCTTGAAAGTTGGCTTCCCAGCTGGGCTTGTACTACTGCGCATGCGCAGGGATGGGCTGGCTATATATACTCAGCGCAGCCGTCCAATGGCATCATTTCTCCTAGGGTGCTCACGATGATGTGACCACCTTGAGCTCTCCCCAGTCCCCACTCCATCCTCTCCTTCAGCTCCGCTGGTCCTCACGTCCTGTGGGACTACGGCGGCTACATGCAGACATTTTCACATCCTGTGGGGCACATCCTATAGAACGCAGCATCATCATCCCTTAGGACGCATCCTACTCGAATTTGTTCGAATGATGGCTCCTGCTAGGATGCCCTCTACTGCCAAGGATCTTCTGGATGTCCCGGTTGAAGCTTCGCTCCCGGCCATCTCTATTCCAACTTTAGGAGCAGGTAGACAGAGGATCGATCCGTCCTCTCCTCAGACAAGTACATCCACCTCTTCATTATCAGCCGGTCCTTAGGGCCGGCGGCTGCCCTCTCCATCCTACATATTGCATCCTATCCACGTACAGCCAAAGGATGGCCTCGCCTAGGGTGCCTTCTCCTGCCAAGGACCTGAGCTCCCAGTTGTAGCTCCACTCTCGGCTACCTCTGTTCCATCTCCAGGAACGAACAGGCAAGGACCAGTGCGTCCTCTTCTCACACGAACTCCGACGATGTCAGGACCAGCTGTCCTCGCATCCTTTACTGCCCATGTCTGCAGGCGCTTCCATCCACGGGATGGCCTCTGCTAGGATACACTCTTCTACTATGGACCTTCTGGATTCCCCGGTTGAAGCCGCGCTCCCGGCTACCTCTGCTCCGTCTTTAGGAGCGGACAGGCAGAGGACCAATCCATCCTATCCACACAGAACCACCGATCCTCAGGACCGGCTGGCCTCACCATCCTACGTATCACTGCGCATTGCCTCTGTGCAGCCTTTTTGGATTGGACTGCTTCACCAACTTCTGTCGACTTTCGCCTTACTTTTCCACCAGCGTTTAATGCTGTTGTTTAACCAAAGGAATATGATATCCCTCCGCACAGCCACCATCTGCGCATCCTACTGCACAGCCCTCCTTTCTCATATAAATGCTTTAACGATGCAACTTGCTCGTTCTTCTTCTACCTGCATCCTATGCAGCTGTGCTATACACTGCTCCTCAACAGGTACGTTCCTCTGTCCTTCTCTTTTGGGCTTTCAGCTGTAAGCTGCTCTGGCCTTGGCTGGTTTTGTGTGTTCTTCACACGAGCCTTACATCCAATATCACGTCCCTCGAATCGTACTTCCTTTCCCCGACTAGACCACGGTCTGGAAACAAAAGGGGGGATGCCTGCTCCCCTTAGGAACACCAGCATCTTGTTACTACTACAGTCAATCCACCTTCTCCCGTCCTACCTGCGGATGCGACAGTTAGAAGCAACAAATTAACACAACAATCGGTTCAGATGGCGACCCTGACAGGCCCAGCAGCTGGTTTGGGACTCGTTCCCCCTACGTTCCCATGCTTTTTGTAGGCATCCGACCTGGTCTTTATCCCTCTAAGCACTGCGCTGTGTGTTAACTGCAACACATGCCTGAACTTTTCCACGCTTCATGCCTGCTTCACCACCTTCTTCGTCAGCTCCCTATCCACCTGGATACCTCCGTTTGACACCCGGGCCCTATCTTACCAAGCTCTTTGGCTCAAAGTTGCCTCGACGCTTCTCTCGATACCCACTCTGTTCCTTCGTCAATTTTTACAATCAATTCTTTCTACTGTTCCCACTCTTGCATCCACTCACAGACGCAACAACTCTTCCTTTTTTCGGAAGACTCGGCCCTCCGTCCCCTTTCAGCTATCCTTCACTACGGCTTCATCCTGGGTATAGACAAGGGACATCTACCAGGACTATGTCCTCATCCCCTTCTTCATCAGTTCATGGCTTCAACATTACATTTTACGATTATACACACGTCGTAAAAAAAAAAGGGAGGGGGGGAGGAGGACACAACTGCACAACTATCCTGATATTACCTCCACCTCTTCGACCAACACTTTGGCGCTACACCTGCTGACTGTGCAGTGCTGCCATGTCTTACCGCCAGGCGCCTCTACAGTCACTCACCTCGCGATTCATATCACTGCTGCGCCTAACGATTTTCGTGTCCTGTTCATCGTTCACCATGTCCGCCTCTTCTTCATCTGAAGATCCTGTTACCCGAAGTTACACCAACCAAAGGAGGGAATGTGTCCTCATCCAAGGCTTGTAGTTGCCTAAGTTTTTCCGAAAATTCTACGACATATCACTTCCATCCTCATCCTCATTGCGTATGACGGACAGGAATGTAACTGCCGTATTTTCGTCTCCATCTCGCCAAATCGATCGACTATCATTTGACGAAAGCAACATCAATCAAGATAGCGGATGCTACGCGCAGCTAAGCAGTGAGAAGAATTACGAGCCTAAGTACAACTCTTTAAGTCCCCCCAAAAATCCTCTTCTTCGGGTCCGCTGGTCCTCGGGACCAGCAGGCTTCACCATCCCGTAGGACGCGTCCTACTCATCCTCGATCTTAGGATGATCCCCACTAGGATGCTCTGCTTCCAGGGATCTCCCGGTTGAAGCTTCGCTCCTGGCCACCTTCATTCCGGCTTCAGGGGCAGCTGGGCGAAGGACCGATCCATCCTCTCCTCGGACAAGGATCCATCCACTATCTTCCCGGAACTGCTGTCCTCCTTTCCGTCTGAAATAACTAGAGGTACTTTTCGCAAGGGACAATCCAATACGGACCACATCCCCTACATTTCGCAATCAACCTCCTCCAGGACGGCCATCCGCTTTCTACCCGCCTTATGTCCACAAAGACTCTCCTCCGTGCCGTTAACGATACATACTCCCATGAGCTCGAACTGATAAACCGTCGTTGTCATTCCCTTCGTGTGAACTATGCTCTATTCAGCGTACGCAACGCCTGGGTTTCATCAATTCCTGCAGCTCCACCTGGGAGGGCCTACTACTGTGCCCGTTCCCACATTCAACGTCTAAGACTTGTCCCATCCTCTGCCACGATCCGTTCACCGCTTCGTCCTCGTCCTGCGGACATACCTTCATCGCCGTCCCTAGCTGCGCTTTACCAAGAAGCTCCTTCACCGTTACCGTCCCTACCCTTCTGGCCTTCAATTGTTGTGAGCATCCTCCGGACGCAGAAGACACTATCTTGTTGTGACCTTTCTTTCTAGTTAAACACGGATGCGCAGTTGGCTCCGTTTTGTACTTTGTTTCAAACACAAAAACAAACAAACAAGTTCAACAGGTGAAAACCCAAGCATGACAACGGACAGCTTGGCGTCCGCCCCTCTTGCATCTCATACGTTTTGCACACAGTCTTCACGTCAATGCATCCTCAACTACATGCAACCTGGTCTTCATCACTTTCAGCAGTATGTTTGTCCTACCATCCGCACACAATACAGACAACTACACACCCGTTCCCGTACGTCCACCTCACCAATCGCTGCATCCGCTTCCTAGTTACCACTTCAAGATCCTTCATCCAAGGCCACAGGCGTAGCACTAGGTTTCCGTGTACTTCCCTAAACAACATTCCCGTCTGTCTCTTGTTCCTCAACACAACGGTCTTCGGCGTGGATTCCTCTTCATCCGCCTCCCATGTGGGGACGATACAATCGTGATCCTCGCCTCCCTGTTAGGACCTTATCCTCACGATTTCAGCTTTATGAAACCATACCTTCACCCTTTTACAAAGTTGTCTAGCATTCAACAACCAGCGTCTCTTCTTCCTCTGGAAAATCATTCCTCTCGATCTTCGTCCTAGACCAACCAGCTGCCTTCTCCTTGATTCAACTTCGAAACCGTGTTCCACGTTTCCAGTTTACCTACGGTCCGTCCTGCAGACGGTGTCCACTCCTCACATCCGCTGCAAGTTCACCACGTCATGCGCTCGCCATACACATTCTCACTTTCCACGATCCGTCATCCGGAAGGTATTCACTCTTCATATCTTCTGATCATAAGGACACTCATCATCCGCCTGCCCACTTCACACACTTTCCAAAGCCCATCCTACGGATGGTGTCCGCTCTTCAAGTTTACTAAAGAACTTATGACGACACGCGCCATCCGCTTCACACTTGGGAGCACCATCATTCCCAACAAGGTAGGCGATTTCATAATTTTATCCGATTTCCTATCTTGTACCTCATGGTGTTAAGACCCCTGCAGTTCCTTCTTCTTCTTCTGTTAACCTTTATTAAATTATAACGTTTTTCCGCACTGCCTGACCTCACTTAGGATGTAACCTTTCCGAAACAGCGGATCGCTCCTCAGCCCACAAATAGTTTCGGCTCTTAGTGACTCAGGGTTGTCTAGGACTCAGGGTTGTCTTCGCCAGGGACTAGTTCCCGGGGATGCCGGCTTGTACACGAGGGGACAGCGAACCTAGCCCTCCTCCGGGTTACAAAGTCCGCTATAAAAAACAGGTAATATATTTTCGTCAGCTATAAAAAGACTAAAATTGCAGGGCCTGCGCCTGCTTAATTTCAGTTTTTATTGCCTAACCGAAAATATACATTACCTTAACTCCCACCCAGGCCTCCCCTCCATTATGTAGGTTCTGGGTCAGGAGAAATAATGCCATCGGATAGCTGCGCCGAGTATATATAGCCAGCCCAAGCCTATATAGTCCAAGCCCGGCTGGGAATCCAACTTTCAAGCTTCTAGGGGAATAATAGCTCAAAAGGAGGGAATTGCTATAAAAAAACAGGTAATAAAAACTAAAATTAAGCAGGTGCAGGCCCTGCAATTTTTTAGTCTTTTTAACTATTTGATTTTATTGTTTAAGGGTGGAAGTGCTCAATAATTTGCATTAAGGAATTATTTTCCATACCGTTAATGTCTGCGAGTTACTGAAATGTTTATGAGCTCTCAACTGCTGTTGAGTAGTCAAATGCTACTGTAAATAGGAAGTAAAGCCAGCAGCCAGAGTAGAACAGCTGAGTATAAACCCTATAATCAGCTTTTATGCCTGTATTATTTTGCTAGAACACGGAAACCTACTGGGGTACTGTTCTCTTAATGAGAGTACATTAAAGACCACGTACTACTGCCAAAGACATAAAAGATTTTTAATGGAATGGAACCGTGTGCACTGTGGTAGCCTTCAAAATTAGTTTGTTTTCCTCACAGATTATCCATTACATAAATTAAGTGGAGGGGCAATCAAAGTTTAAGTTCATAAGGATGGTTTGCTGTACCTCCTTAGTTCTAGTGCCATACACTTTTTTGTTGTGCAAATGTATTTCTGAAGTATTAAAGGAATTTGTTTACATTTATTTATATCCAGTATTTTGTGTGCTAATGGCAGTACATGGGAAAATGGAGTTTCCACGGTTGTTAGGATGATAGGTTAAAAAAAAGTATATGATTGTGTGATATACACAATGAGCAGTTACTCTCAGAAATCCGTTGTATAACCATGCAGCAGTCCTGTAAAATTCTGACTTCAAAAAAGGCCCTCATCTACAGACCTCAAAATGGTGGTGTTCAGTGAACTTAATTTTTGAGTTTGGCACACAGCAAACTCGCCGTTGTTGAAACATTGGTTATTATTACCTACGGGTGTGCAACTAGTTCCATCACCAGTGTAATCTTCATTACAACGGCATATATGTTTTGACTGATAAGGGTCATATATGCACTGAGCGTAGATTGAACAAATGTTGACCAGGTCACAAGTTACATCTAAAAAGAAAAGAAAGTCACATGTATTTCCTAAGTAAGAAAAAAGCTTTCCTGTGGTCCACTATTTTCAAGATGGGAGCTCCAAACCTGATGGATTGCAAGTATAGCCATCACCGTCATATCCAGCATTGCAACGACACGTATAGCCATTGTGTCTAGTATCATATATGCACTGAGCATAAGGGTGGCAAGTGTTTAAAACGTTGCAAGTGATTTCTTGCTCTGTAATTAAAAAAAAATTATTATTCACAAATTTGTTTTAATTTTACATTAATATGCATTAATATTTTTGTTTTTTTGTTTTTTGGCTATGGCTTTGTGGGATTTGTGCATGAAAGGAATGTCACCAAACAGACAGAGATCCATAAAAGAGCATTCGTTTTCTTCGGGAGAGGAAACAGAGTACCCAAGGGGCGCTAAAAGTATGACAGCCGAAGGGCAACTGTGCCATGACACAATGACACTATGGTCAGTCCCAGCCATGCTAGAACTTTGTAAAATACTTCTAACCTTGATCAATTTTACAATTAAAACAAACTTATTCTTTTGTTATTCTGTTTGATACATCACAATATAACTACTTGTACTTGAAGTACGCTATGAAGAAGCTTAACAAGTTTTGACATTGAAAAGGAAGAAAAGATGTTGTACGAGTCCATGAGACTTACTAAGAATCCAGGCTGAACATGTTTGGTGCAACGTTTGGTCACCCTGTACAGTGTAGAATACAGTATCGACCCTAAGGCAATTCACTGTCTTTGTGTATTTGCAATGTCACAATTAGTGTTTATGTCTGTGTTTATCTGTATTTTTATTTGTGAACGTTGGTCCACACACCCCATTGTATGTGATAGTGAGGCAAGGTAAGACAGGGTAGAAAACTCGTCGGTTGTATATACTAGCGCAAACTTAAAAGGTTGTTGGAGTATGTTTGAGTAGACCAACTTACACTCCAGCATTGCCACCCATAGGACAAATACATGTTTACTCCCACACAACAAATACGGTAGCTCCTAAAGGTAAGAAGGATTTACTTTTCAAGTGTTGGAAAATTACAGAAGGCTTGTAGATAAAACACTGAACTGCAAGTTAAGTTACACAGCAAGATTAACGATGGATTATTCCTCCATTGACTTCAATGGTCACAGTGCAAATACATTTTAAAGTGTAAGAATAGCATGGCCAAACTGTTTTACCTGATGGTTCACATTGATATCCATTTCCTTTATAACCAACGTTACATACACAGTAGTGCCCTTGTAATGTTTGGTCAAATACGCAAGACGCATAATGTGGATGGCAGTTGTTGACCACATCACAAGTTTCTGAAAAAGAAAGCAATAATGTAATTTGGGAATTACAGAGAACCGTATTAACGTTTTTCTGGATGTGCTTGTTGTGTGGTGCACGTACCCAGTTCTTCAATGCAAATAACTCCATCACCAGTAAAACCTGGCAAGCACTGACACTGGTGTTGTTGAGTAGCAGGATTGTAAACACAGTCAGCATTTGGATCGCACACATCATCTTCTTGGCAGTTTTGCACTGTAAATAAAATTCTATCAGCAGTCTGCATAGAACTTGGAAAGCTGTACTGATATGAATTCTCCATTCTAAATTCACTCATTTGACGTAAAGTGTGAATAGAAAGTAAGAACATGGGAAAAGCTTTAACAGTCATGAAAAGATAGAATGTCAACTAGTTTTGACAGAAAGGTATCATAAATAGAGACCTAGCAGGGATAAACAAAGCATACAGACAAATGTAACAACAGGAAAGATAAAAGATTGAGACAAGGTCTTGTGATGGGAATTTAACAAAAAATTAAATGCACAAAGGCAGCATAAAAAGCTGAGAAGAGGGTCTTGGATGAATAAAGAATAACTAGGCATGGCACGGTTCTTCGGTGTGGTCTCAGTGATTTGCAGTCCCTGTTCAGGCGCCAGGATTTGCCAAGGTTCTTCGGTATGGTCTCAGTGATTCGCAGTCCCAACGTGTGCGGTTGTCAAGAGCAGTTTTAATGAGTGCAAAAAACGGTACAGTGGTCTCCCCGTTCGCCATTCATCTCTCAGTCGTCGCGCATGCACGTCACGTGCGCTCCAGGCGGGAGTGCTAGCAGGGGGAGGGAGGGGGTGTGAGGACATCCTCACAGGCATACA
This sequence comes from Lithobius niger, assembly GCA_023313725.1. NCBI lineage: Eukaryota > Metazoa > Arthropoda > Chilopoda > Lithobiomorpha > Lithobiidae > Lithobius > Lithobius niger. The sequence goes on from JAHWFP010227497.1 coordinate 43,189, forward strand.
ATTGAGTTCTGAAGACTGCAATTAAAGTGGCAGATGGCAAATAGCTATATGTTGTTCATGAAGTGCTTGGGGCCACTAGCCTCCACTATACATATGCCTCCTTTACCACCACTCAACCACCTCCGAAAATATATGTAATGGTTATAGCATGGATTTTGCAACAATGGTCCGGTATAAGTAATTTAATGCACACTTTTAATGAAGCAACGTACGAGGAGTTGTGGAATCGTTTGAGGGTTCGAAGCCCCCGAGGATGTTGCACAGTTCCGAGGACGTCGCTTCACCAAAATTGTGCATTAAATCACTTATACTGGCCCATTTTGGAAAAAATCCATGTTATAACTTTTATTACCATACTTTACATCGCTTTGACAGGAGTCATTTAATGATTTGTCTGCATTTATTGCACCATTAGGGAGCGTTGATAAATTATGTAACGCTTTGTTCTAGCAATTTAGATCCCCCCCATCCCTCCTTGTAATGCCGGTGTAACATTTAGCCTGACCCCCCCCCCCAAAAAGAAATTACACTACACCCCCCCCCCCCCCCCCAAAAAAAAAACCAAGTGTATAGTTTTTTTTATAAGCTGTACATAGTACCTAGGGGTGTACAGACCAGAAAAAAATGAAGTCTTAAAATACAGAAGTCAGAAAAAGAATTTAGCTAATACAACAATTTACAAATTTATAAAAGAATTTACAAATTTATAAAAGAATTTACAAATTTATAAATGAATTTACATAAAATAGTTAGAAAGAAATAAGCGAAAAATAAGTTTGCGAAAGTTAGTTTGTTATGTAGCATGTCGCATATCCCCCCCCCATAACAGATGGTAACACGTTTGGTTAACACACACACACCCCCTCCCCCCCCCACGATTTATGAACGGTCCTTTAGCGCCGTTTTGTTCAAACTTTGGAAGAGCGTATTCTTTGGGATCATTAGGGTTGCATGAGAATTGCTCATTTGTAAGAGTAGATGTTGGTGCGAAGTAAGGCAGTCGGGGGAGAGGGGGGGGGGGTTAGTCCTAGCATTTGCAATTATTAGTGATGATCGTACATACACTGTTTCACTTTGAATCAACTATTTCGTCTCCGTTTCCAATTTGAAGGAAATCGGACGATGGTGAGTATATAGATTAACAACGACGAAGGTACATTCATTGTTTCATTTGATATCAAGTAATAGCTAGGTCGCTTATGTGCTTAATCTGAAAGAAATCGGGATTTTGCCAGAGGTAGACATAGGCTAGAAACGCAGCTACGACGATGGTAGGAGCGCAAGAAAGAGCATGAATCGACCTTGAAACTTTAGTAATCTTATCACATCAACAAAAATGTGCGCTATAAGTGTGCAGTATAAGTGTGCCGTGTATGCGGTAGTAAGTATGCAGTATAAGTCACCCACGTTTGTTGAGTACACCACCATTGTTGGAAGTGGCTAGGTTACGGGATTTAGAATATGCACACTTACAACAATGAAAACGGCAAAAGTATGCTAATAAGAGGTGGACATTCCATATTTGATCTCGTAAATTTTGTGTACTAAACTTCCCCTGTCAAAAAATGTCAACCAACTCAAAACAAACTTATGAAAGTCGTGTCCCAAACAGACATACAAAAACCAAATTGACCAAATCGCTTTGCTCGTTCAGGTAATTAAAAGAATAGTAATTTAATACAACAACAAAGATAGGAAGCATAAAGCACAATAAACTGTTGATTAATGACGACTGAAGACAAAGAATAAATATATAAAGAAAATTACAAAGGAAGATAGAAAAACATTGTGGAAGTCTCGCGTAGGTAGAAAATCTGTTGTCGTTAAGAATAACAACAGCTAATGATTAAAATACAGGACGAGATTTAAAAAAAAAGGTCGTGAGAGGGTCTACCTGAATAAAGAATTAAATGTTAGTATCAAAATGAATTCAAGGAAAAATTCCAAAGCCAGGAAGCGATAAACATTATGAGAGTCATGCGCATACAGATATTTGTGAATATAGTATAAGAAAGAAATAAGAAACCTATTAATGGTTAAAGTACATACAAAGAACTGAATAGAATCTTATGAAGAAAATAGAAAAAAATAAAGTATTTAAAAAACAACTGACCAGATAGACAGGAAGAGATGGAAATATTTTGAGTCTTGCATGACTACACCTTGTGAATCAAGAATAAGAAATGTGACTATTTTAGCACATATTTTATGAGATGGTCACATGTGAATAAAGAATAAGGTAACGATTTAAGAGAAATTTTCTTATCTCTCACGTGATAAGAGAATCTCTTCTGAGTAAAATATAAGAAAACCAAGAAACTATAGTGTCCGCGGCCTATCTTGAGTTCGCGTCCAGAACGACACAGATAATCAATTGTATGTTTTTGGTAGCAGAGTGCCTTGTTGATATCCGAGATGGTTACAAAAACAATGGCGGCTGTCGATTAATGCCGCCCCCTCCAGGAAAACGTAGCCGCTCATAAAATACTTGCAGGACTCAAGATAAACCGCGTACACAATAGGAACATTGTGAAATTTTCAAGTGAACACAGAATCTCGCAAGAATCAAGTATTAAAAAAAAAGACATTTTAAAGACTAAATCCAAACACTGAAAGATATTTAAAACATTCAGAGATTCTGACACAAATAGAGAATCTCTTTTTAAAAATAAGTTGACTCCGTCATTGTAGCAGCTAACCCGTCCTTCGTGCCCCCGAACCATCTGAAGAAGCTAGAAACATTGTCTTTCTCGTTTCAATAGAGAATATCTTGCGAATTTCGAATAAGAATGATGATTTAATGCCAAAATATAACAACTGAAAGAGATTTAAAACAGTGTTTCACAAACGAATAGATTTAAAACATTCTGCTGGATTGTGAAATGAATATAGAACTGCTAAGGAATAAAGAAAAAGAAAATTAACTGATTAAGAAAAAGACAGTAAGAGCTAGAAACCTTTCTCCTGTCTACATGTGTACAACTTTGCAAGATGCAAGTAAACTTTCCCGACAATTTTTTCCTCACATAATTTTTAGTTGTTGACCTGGCCTTGACTGCATAAGGCAAGAAGAAAAGCCCGGGCAACAAAGAAATAGAATTATTTGGTTATTTCAAGGCTACATGCTATCCTTTTAGCCTCTGGCTATTAAACAGGTAAGATTTTGGAGAAACTAGCCTCCAGATTACAATGGGACGAGTTCATTCATTATCAACACAACATAATTAAAAACAGCCGTGGTTTCCACATAAAGGCTGGAACAATACCCAACAATGTCAACTCACATCATGGCAGTCAGAAGCAGTCTTCCAAACATTTACAATCGAGCCACTAGTAATATATCATCCGGTGAAGCATTCCGAAACGACGTCATTCTGGTGGTAAAAACGTTTTTCCTAAGTAACAATCTGGAATATGTCAAGCCACTGATGACCCAGACTTCCACAATAAGCATTCCAATCTCGGAACAATGACCAAGATTGGAATGCTTATTGTGGAACTCTTGGTCATCGGTACAAACTGGGCTTGTCATATTCCAGATTGTTACTTAGGGAAAACGTTTTTACCACCAGAGTGACGTCGTTTCGGAATGCTTCACCAGATGATATTAGTGGCTCAGTTGTAAACGTTTGGAAGACTGCTTAAAAACAGTCGCCTTATATGCCGCAATAAGGGCACCCCTGATTTTCCTATCAAGCAGTCTTAGTAACTGTAGGCATGCTGGCCTATCATCATAGGGCTATGGTGTAGAGATGCAAAACGAACACAGCTGATAAAAAAAAACCAAGAGCCCAAAAAGTTTAAATGTTTCGAATATGGAAGAAATACAATGTCTACAAGCACATAAAGTATTGCCTTGTTAGTGAAAATGTGCAAGAACGACCACTAACTTGTTGTTCCGTCAAAATATTTGAGTCAGATATTAGAAAAACCAAGCAGAAACAAGGAAGGTCTAGAATTGCTTCAAGTCTAATAGTGGGAGTATCCAACCAACTGGGCTCAATTTTTCAGCTGACTGACTTAGATAATCGATAACGGAGGCCAAAAAAAAATGAAGAGAAAAGATATTGTGATAGGGTCACACTCACATGTGATTAAAGAATAAGAAAGATATAAAGACCGGAAAATATTTAAAACATTTTGAGATTTTCATGAGAAAACAGAAAATCTTTAATCCAGAATAAGAAAAATAACGAAGATGTAAAGATTAATACAAAGACTAGATTAATAAATAGATCTTTTGAAATTCTTGTGAATCAAAACTATGGAAAAAAGTATGATTTAAATACAAAAATAGCTAGGAAGAGTTTAAAAATATTCTGCTATTTTGACATATATATATATAGATAATCGTGAATCAGGTATTACAAGAATAATGATGATTTAAAGGTAAAGGCAGGAAAAGCTAGAATTATTGTGAGATTCTTACGTGAATAAAGAATAAGAAATAATGATTTAAAGATATGATTTAACTAAGTAGACTATACCTGTACAAAATTAGAAACATAGTGAGAGTCTTATGCGAATAAAGAATAAGAAATAATGGTTTTTGTTTAACTAAGTAGATTGTAAAATGCTAGAAACATTGAGTCACGCGAATAAAGAGTAAGATGTAGCGATAAAGATATGAATTAATTAAGTAGACTGCTCAAAATTAGAAACATTGTGAGAATCTTACGTGGATAAAGATAAGTAATAACGATTTAAAGATGATTTAACTAAGACTGTCCAAAGCTACAAACATTGTGAGAGTATTACGTGAATAAAGATGAGGAATAACGATTTAAACATCTATATTAATAAAAACGAGCTGCAGGGTTGTAAAACGGCCACCCGACCCAGACGGACACCCGTCTAATAATAACATTAACATTGCTGCGTTGATTGTCAACAACAATGTCTTTACAAGCCTTTCACTGGATGGCAACACAGCCATCGTTAACACCGCCAGATTGGGACTTTTCAATATCACTACTTTAAGTACCTCCAGAAAAACTCTAGAAGTGTAAAGGGACCCATCAAGTTCCTTGAAATTACATTACGATTGCAAATACACGGCTTAAAAAAAGCTCTTTCTGTGCGTTTTAAAACGTGTGTGTTAAATAGTGTGTTTGTGTCGTTTCAGCGAAACTAGAGATTGCATTACGATTGCAAATAGACGGCTTAAAAAAGGAAAACGTGGAATTATGGAAGGAAAAGAGTCAACTGTACGCAAAGATAGCGCAAAGCGAGTTTCTGCGGAGTGGTGTGAAAACACAAAAAGAAAATTTGCAGAATCGTATAAAACGCCTTGAATCAGAATTAAGAAGAAAAACAGCCTGAATCAAATGTTCCGCAAGTCCTCCAGTCAACAGTTACCACGTAAGTCCCGCAGTCAACTAGCTGTTACCACGCAAGTCTCGGAGAGCGATGTTTTGGATCTGCTGGATGATGCATTTTGAAACGAATCATTCGACGCCTACGAAGAATTGGTAATAGCAGCCATCAACAGTGGAAAAGTGGTAATCCCAGCCACCAATACTGAAGAATTGGTAACTCCAGCCAACAATAGTGAAGTACTGTAACTGAAGCCACCAACCACTGTCAGTTAAGAAAAGTGTGTTAAACTCATGTCACCACGCCACGGTTTTTTAGGGGGGTGGGAGAATTTTTGTTTCTATATTGGAACAAATACATAAGTTTCCCCACAATCACTCCTCCCTACTTTTTCATGTTTCAACCCTGCTCTCTTCTCCTTTCCTCCCCAACCCCTCCCTCCCTTTCTTCCGACTTATTGTCTGCACTGTGAAACACGCCCTCAGCTCCCGGGTTGTTGTTGTGGATAATTAAAATAAAAGTATTAGTGAAACTCGGTTAAAGGCACATAAATCCCTCCGTTCTGGCCGCTTTACTCTGCGTCACCTACGCTAAAATATAGTTTAAACTACCACAGCGCGCATTGCTCTAGACACTAGTCATACTCATTTCGGGGCCGCTGCAACGTGACACATCGTACGACCAAGTCGCAAACTTGAGTGAAGGATTAATTATCCTTCCTCCAGGGCCGCGGCTTGCCAGCGATGTGGCGGGAGTTATATACCGCTCGGACCGAGCCGTTTAAAACAAGCCTAATAACATTCACGCGCCACTACTGACATCTGCATCGTACCCTTAGACCAGCAAATGAAAGGTAAATCAGTTTATATAAAACTATTTCCGGTAATGTATCGAGTGAAACTGTTAAAATATACCGGAGGGAGTTATGTGCCTTTAAATATTGGGAAAAAATGTCAAAGCCAGCGGGCTAAAGGTTTCGACTTTGCTGTACAAAGGCGTATTTATTTATTTACGGTAGAAATAGTCATATGACAATGATGGGGTCTGGGTCAGGGGTCATCAACGTTTGGTAGCCAGTGTGCGCAAACTGAAAACGTACCTTTTGACGGATAAAACAATGCTTCACGTATATACAACTTAATATTAAACCGCTGGCTAAAGGTTCTGTCGCTGTAGATGATTCAAATTAAAGGATTAGTGAAACTCGGTTAAATATTGAAGAAAATTGACAAAGCGGGCAGGCTAACGATTTACACTTGGCTGTACAAAGGCATATTGATTTATTTCTGGTGTACAAAGGTCTATTCCCGGTGGAAAGATTCATATGTTATGTAAGTGCATGGAGTCCGGATCAAGGGAGGCGCTGATTGAGTGAGCGAAGCAAACCAACATCAGTGTTTCCTAGCCAATGGGCGCAAAAAGATAGACGGATAACACTCCTTTCGCAACAAACACATGAGAAAGCAAATCGTCCTAATGTTTTAAACGGTGCATCAAACACCTAATATGGGCTTCAGCTAATATGATTTAACTAAGACTACAAAACTAGAAACATTGGCAGTGTTACATGAATAAAGAATAAGAAATAACTATTTATATACGTATATGGTTTAAGTTTGTACAAAGATGTGAGAGTCTTATGTGAATAAAGAAATAGAAATAACGATTTAAAGGTATGATTTAAAGGCACATAAATCATTTTGGTATGTCGTAAGACCCGTTGAGAATAGCGTTTGCAACATTTACACAGGTTAGAGTTAATGTTGCAAAATCATTTCACACGAAAGAAAAAACAAGAAAATGACTATGTTGGCAACATTTACGTACGTTTGAACTAATGTCGCAAAACTGAGTTATACAGGGAAGCCAATAGGGATGCATGTGCCTTTAACTAAGTAGATGGTACAAATCTAGAAACATTGAGTCTTACGTGAAGAACGAATAAGAAATAATGATATACTGATATGATTTAACGAACTAGACTGTAACGCTAGAAACATTGAGAGTTAAATGAATAAAGAATAAGAAATAATGATTCATAATGATGAAACATATGATTAAAGATATGATTTAACTGAGTAGACTTTACAAAGGTAGAAACATTGTGACTCTTATCTGAATGAATAATAAGAAATTATGATTTAAAGATATGATTTAACTTGTACAAAGCTAGAAACATTTAGTTTTGTGAATAGAGAATAAGATAACGATTTAAAGATATAATTTAACTAAATAGACTGTACAAAGCTAGAAACACTAAGAGTCTTACGTGAGTAAAGAATAAGTACTAACGATTTAAAGATATGATTTTAACTAAGTAGATTTGTACAAAGCTAGAAACATTGAGTTACATGAATAAAGAATAATAAATAACGATTTAAAAATATGATGTAACGATTTAAAGATACGATTTAAAGATATCATTGTGATAGTCTTACGTGAATAAAGAATAAGAAATAACATATAAATATATGATTTAACTAAGTACACTGTACAAAGCTAGAAACATTTTGAGAGTCTGACTAAAGGCCGATCATTATTTATGGCCGTGGTAGAGGGATACTGGGTATTTAGCATGTCTCAAACAGAACCGGATTATGGTAACTAGAGGGCACTGCACAAGGATTTTTATAAGCAGATAATCTGGGAAGGGGAGGGAAGATCCAAAATTGTCATCCGTGAAAGTATTGCAGATTTCCAACTTTAACAAAAATGTCACTGTCAAATGCGCACATGTTCTATCTATACCGTTAATTTTCTGGCAATTTCATTTTTTGCAACTAGTGCTTGACATTCAGTATTTTTATTAGTTATTACCATACGGAAATATTATCCAATCACACGTTACAACAATAACCAGAATTAGTAAAGTAACTTAATACTTACCAATCCATATCTTCCTGTTTTATTCCACAGCAGTACAATAATAAATTTCTACCATTAATTAGTAAGAAGTTTCACAGTGCTCAAAATCTCGTCATAAATTAAGATTGTGCAACAGCCATATATCCACAATTCTCACTACCACAGTAATCTTATCTCTGCGCCACCTTATTACACTTAGAGAAAAGAACAATATCTGTATGCCAAAAAACAGTAATCTAGTAACAAGAAGATGGCAGCCATTCATCAAGCCTCTTAGAACAAAAACGCTGCCTTTCCTGTTGCAAGTTTCTTACTTGCACTGCTCCATTCATACCATTCCACTCGCATTACGCTTTTAAAGAAATTTATTTAAGACCCTAAAAGTAAAATGTTAAAAATATGCAGCTTCTAATGCAGCCTACGGAGAGCATGTATAAATTAGGCTTATTAAAAAAAACAACTGTTGAAAATAAATTTAAAACAATTTTCTTCGTGGTTTCCAGGGGTACCCTAAAATTGTGGGGCCCGGTCTCAGCCTCGTAATTAATCAAACTCAGGTCTTAAGTAGACAAATACCTAAACAGCACGGCAGAACATAAAAATTCTCTTTTCTGTCAAATATTTAGGCTAAAGGACCTTTTCTGTAAAAAAAAAATAAATACCGAATTCTTTTAATGAATGCCTGTGGTGCTATATTGGAGCGAAAATAATTAATAAGCAGGAAAAGAACTGGAAGTAAACAACTTGCCCACCAAGGTCTTTTTTTTTTAATCTGCCACTGGATTAAACGATCTTATTAAGGACAGGAAGCAGAGAATTTATTAGTAAAGGTCTTAATGAACAGACAATGAGCAAGAGCACGCAAGAATTATAAGGGAAACGAGGGAAAAAGTAGATTGTTATGACAAGGTCAACTGAATTCACCAAACATGTATACTGAACGATGCAAAAATAATGTGATGTGGCATGCTATGTAGAGCTGACTCAACACAACTGATGAGCGGAAGCAATTGCTTACACCAATGCCGATTAGGGAAACCTAATGCTCATCACTTAACCTCTCTCTGGCTTCGTAGTTAGGCAATTCTTCTAAAAAGAAACTGAAGAATTGCAATACATTTAATCCCCATTTCAAATCGAGGTAAGACAAAATTTAGTTTAGTCAAGATGAGTTCTGATTTTTAGTCGAGAGGCGGTCAAGAGCACACTAGATATCATATCGCGTTTCGACTGCAACATATTTGATTAAAAGGTCCTAAGTCTTGTCTTGACTTATATTATTTAAAGGTCGACATTGTCTTGATTTCAAATTTTAGTGCCTCAACCTCATCAAAAAAAAAAATCTTAATGGATTTTTAAGACAAATAGGGTGCTGGAAGTAATTAATGGACTACCAACTAAAAAGAAGAGAACACAACTTAGAAAAAGATTTAAGTCAGTGGGAAGAAACAGGATTAGATAATGAGGGAAGGGTGTTAAGAACAATATGAGAGGTCTCGTTAATTGAATGAGAAAGGATTTAAAGTCCAAATGTGAAAATAGACGAGGGGGGACATTACAAAGAAGGTTCATGTGAAAAGACATTAAGAAATTGAGGGCCATATATTGGGTGACCCAATATGAAAACAGACTCGAAAAAAAGTAGAAAAAACATTAAAAACAATAGTATTTTAGATACTAATTTGTAATAGTATGAAAAAAAAAAAAAAAAAGCTATGACAAAGGGATGGGGACGCAGCAAGGTCTATCATCAAAAAATATTGTAAAGAATGAAAACACAAAACACGGAATGGAAGGTGAACAATGAATAAGATGAGATGTATAAAGATGTGCTCGTATGTTTAGTTGTTAGGAACTTGTGATGAAGGTGGATGGGCGGCCATACTAACGACTTTGTTGTGTAGAACCAACCGATAATTCAAGAGGACCGTTTTTCCAGTTCAGTTATGGTAAAGTGTATCTTTTCTCTGATTACGAGTTCAAATTGCCACTATAAACACCGCTTTAAACAGCAATGTACAGCACCAAAAAAAATAATAATATAGGAGGAAACATAAAAATGAAAAAAATGTCACAATATATAAAGTCGAGAAACTACATGCAAGCAATAGAAATTACTGAGCAGTTTAAAAAATATGTGAATGTCTAAGAAATTTATCAATCAGCATTAAAGACTGGCCTTGCGAAAATACAGGACATACTAATACAAGCCACAAGACAACTGCTCCGACTGGGACTTGTATCCAGGGCTTCCTACATATTAAGCTGGGAAGTCCTGCAGGGTTCGAGTCCCAGGAAGAAAAGTTGTCTTTTTTTTCCCTTTCTCAGATAGGTATATCTTATGTTCTCACAAGACCAGCCTTTAATGAAGATTGATTGTTTTGTTAAGCCTTTACACTGTGTTAGCGAAAAAATTTAACAAAATTCAAGACACTCAATTTCATAATGTCCATAATCTCCACTATTCTGCAAATTTTCGATAGCCCACATCAACAACTATCTTCATCAGGGTCTATTTGACGAATTTAAAAGTTCCTGGCTCACATTTTGTCTCTCGTCCTTTGAAATTTGCAGTTTGGTCCAGCGCACACCACTGCTGGACCAAACGCTCATGGATGTCGTGCCTCACTAGATACTTAATGGTTTGGGCTGAAGGGACCATTACCTTATGATTTATTGTTGATTCATCCGTATGTTTATAAGTCACTATCATTGACCTATGTTTGCTTGACCTGTATATGCAAACATTCTAAACTTTTTTTTTGAAATTATCAGTATATTGCTCATATAGTAACTAAGTTCAATCTGTGCTCATTGTTGTCAGTGAAGCTAGAGATTTACTGAATATATATGCGTCCATCCTCCCTCTATACTGCACATCTGGCAACACTGGATCAAGAGAAGGTTGGTGTGATGCACATCTGCTTAAACTTTTATGTATGGACTGTGGTAATATATATATTTTTTTTGGGAATATTCAACATTTGACTCAGGAGAAGGTATTCCACTTTTGACCAAATATGGGGAATAAAACATTGCATGAAACAGTAACTAAAACGGGCCACAATTCAACGATTAATTTTTTTTTATAAGCAATACATAATGAGAAAATATGTGACTTTCAAAAGCAAGCTTACTATAGAGCAAAATTGCTTAATTGATTATGAAGCTTAATTGAAGCATAATTGATTATGAAGCACACAAAAAAAAGGAGCGTCAAACAGAGAAGGTAGAAAAATATATTTTAAGAAAATGTAATGACAGACAAAAGAGAGAGAACCACCAGGATAAGACATTAGTTGGTTACAGATAGATGCCAACCGGCATAGCAGCTTCCTGGCATATCTAACTATAAAATGTCTCCGATTTGCAATACAGGGTACGGGGAAAAAAATCTTCAGTAGAACTACACACTAGATGCACAGATAAAGTCAACAATGTTGCATGCAAGTGACTAGTTTTTAAGTATCTGTTTTCAAAGAGCAAATTACAATAATTTTAGAGTGCTATGACAAAGCTCTAATACATACACTGTCAAGACAACAGAATTTTGGGTGAATTATGCAGACAGTAGTCTGGGGAGAAACTATGTAATCTTGTGATCTTGTGTAATCCTGAAATGTTTGATAAAAACTTGAAGAAAACTATTCGTTAATACTAAATCGGACAAAAGATCAAGAAACTTTTAAACAAGTCGTTCGTTTTATGTTTCTATAGGAACTACATAAAATAAGAATTTACACTTACCAACTGATTGATACGGTATGCATATAAGGCCATTGCCTTGAAATCCAGGTTTGCAACGACATTCGGCCGGACTGCCAGGAAACTGATGGCATTCAGCATTTTCGTCGCATTGCATTTCGGAACAACTAATGTGCCCTAATTTTAGTTGACGAAAGTTTATTAGTTACACAGTAAGCAGAACTAAAAAAAAAATCGAAAACAACTCCCAGTTATAACAGGTGCCTTACTGTAACACTCGTAGCCATTGCCAGTATACCCTGGCAAACAACGGCAGGCATATGAACCTGGCTGATTAATGCACTCTGCGAAAGAATGACAATTATCTCTTCCTGATGTACATTCGTTGGTATCTGCAATGAAGATGCGTGTAGTAATCAGCATAACGCAAGGTTACTTTGATCATAACTGACATTTATATGCTTGACAGCTGGAGCAAAAACCTACGAAGAGACATGGAGAGTAGCTTCCCTACATCTAGTCCACTAATTTATTTTGCACTGACTGGGACTTTTTGGGCATACTGTATACGTTGGACTATATGTATGTATAGAATACATGTGGGTAACTGGATTGGCACTTTCTGTGGTTGGTTTTTTTTCTTTGGAAGGAGCCCGTTGCCTTGTACTTGTCCCTAATAATGCTATTTACTTGGTATTTACTCGCATTGCTAGCCGTTCCTACACAGACAACGCTGTCCAATTGGCATCACTGCACATTGTTAACCTATAGACTATTGTGTTTCTTTTCCTTGTTATTGTATCATTGTTTGTGTTGTCCCATTGGTGCTGCATATGACGCACACAAGACGTCATATTCACACCCTTTTATGGTATTAGATGCACCACATACACTTAGCCTTGTTGTACGCAGTAGAATTTGTTTTCCTTAGCTTAGTAGCCTCTGGTTTTAATGTTATTCTAGTCCTAGTTCTGGCACAATACATAGTTATTACACAACACCTTGACTAAACGAATCCATGGAAATACTTAATACACACGAGAGTCTGGCAGTTACGTGCTATCATGCATCAGTCTCTTTGTAGTGGGTTTTCAAGATAGAAAGTCGATTCTTACCTACACAAATTGCTCGGTCATCAGAAGTGAAGAGGTGTTCATAACCAGTATTACACACGCATTCCCACGAATCACCGTCGACAACACAGGAACTATGTGGGCCACATTCTTGAGATCCTTCTTGGCATGGATCATCCGCTGTGTAGAAACAAATCAGAATCCTATATTGTGATATCCACAAGTAGCTGTAACAGCACAATGGCAAAATACTTCATTGTCATATGATTTAAAAGTTTAAAAAAATGTAAGAGTACTTTCAACTGTAAAATGATTCACCCACACACTGATACTTTGCTTGTAGAGCTGAGCTAATGTGCTCGTAAAAATCGCAATCTTAAACAATGGTTGCAGATGTTTAGGACTCTCTGGGACTTCAGAAATCTTCTGCATTGTCAGCATATGGATTATTTGTTCAACTTATCCCACCTAAGGGTGCCAGGGGTTTTTCTTGCGACTTTCTGACGACTCCATGCCCTAAGGAAAAGTTACAGAGCATAGCTAGACTTTCCGAGGTACTAATGATTGCTTAGTAAATACTTGTTAGTGAACATTAAACACTAGGGCTACTACCATTATATGTCAACATACAGGAGTGGTGCGTGAGATTATTTCTGGGGAGAGGAACGGCAGTTTCCCAGAGGTGGGGAGGGGCAGTTCCATTGTTGATACCCCTCCCCTACTCCATTCCGTCCCGCCTTCCCCCTCCCTGATCTCTTACTTTTTTTACTCCTCCTCCCCTCCTTTCTCCTACCTCTCTCTCCCTTTTCATTTTTGTACCGAATCCTGGATATTTTCTTACCGGATCGTTTCATTTTCTAGTCTTAATTACGATCATTATTTTTCGTTGATCAATAATGTCATTGCATGGTTCTTGTAAACTTGAGTTGTTAATAGTCAAAACTGTTGCATTCTTTGTTTGTTTTGTAACGGGGTATCGAGCACTAATTAGCTACGTACTTATGTTACTTAGGGCGCTATATAGGCGTATATAGTTGCCCTATATTTCAACATTATTTCATCAGCTTTAAATGTCATCCTCGGCACTGACCCCAACCGGGCAGCCCTGAGGAGGATTAACTTTAGGCTTTTGAATGAAGTCCGGTTGGATTACATCAGACCGGACCTCAGTCAATTGCGGGGGTGGGCAAAAAGGGGTGTTGCCTCTCATTTCTCTAGAAGTCTGGAACTTTCGATTGGGATGCAACGCAGTAGAAATATTACATCAGCTATCGGTTTTATTGCAGAGGAAAGATCCAGAATGAGGGAGGAGCCAGCCCTTTATAAGGCCAGGCCGCCAGCATTCGTGATCTATTCATCGATAGTTAGTTCTAATGCAGTTGGTTGAGATTTACTCTCTCCTGTTTATAGCTAGGCTACTATTATGCTGTTGGATTAACGTCTGTTATTTGTGCAACTTAGTGCGGTCATCTGTACCCCACGTTGGCAAGTAATTTTAGACATTAACTTTATACAATCTGTACTTAGTTACAGTTTTCCTACAGATCATACTTCTTAAGTGTCCCCTAGCGCTTAGGTTGAACTGGTTGACTCGGATGTAAACCACTTGCGCGCTCCTTGTGTTCTACGATACAGTTTGTACAACTCATTATTCACCACACTATTATTGAACTGTTGGACAATGTGTTATTTTATGTTAAGGACTGAGCACATGGTTGTATAGGCCTTGTAAGGTAAATCAAATCAAATCATGCTATTACAATTAGTGCACGCCAAAAACAGTTTTTAACAATAGGTTTTTAACAATTGGTTTCTACCCAAAATATAACAGATTTTCGATCAGAAAAAAAAAATGACACTCTTCGGGTTGTACTTGGTCAGCATACAAAATTTCATCAAATTCTCTTTAGTAGATTTGGCATGATGCTGCGACAAAGAAATCCAAAGAGCCACTGCATAATATCTAGGCTCCAAAAAAAAAAGTAATATATAAACATACTGCTGCTTTAGTAGTTCCTAGCATGTAGGGAGAGAGTAATCGAGGTATTAATACATCCCCTGTCCAACGCGAAATGTCAGCAGTTAGCATGAGATCATTAATAAGAATTTCTTAAAACTCGTCACAAGCAGCTTGCTCACAGATTCGGGCTGCAGTTTCCTGAATAACTCAACCAGAGA